>SJYV01009950.1:628218-799085 GCA_006410875.1 Neotragus pygmaeus
ACATTTCTCCAAAGAAGGCATACGGATGGCTAACAAACACATGAAAAGATCCTCAACATCACTCATTATCAGAGAAATGCAAATCAAAACCACAATGAGGTACCGTTTCACACCAGTCAGAATAGCTGCTATCAAAAAGTCTACAATAACTTTTAGAGAGGGTGTGGAGAAAAGGGAACCCTCTTAAACTGTTGGTGGGAATGCAAACTAGTACAGCCACTATGGAGAACAGTGTGGAGATTCCTTAAAAAACTGGAAATAGAACTGCCATATGACCCAGCAATCCCACTGCTGGGCATACACACCGAGGAAACCAGAATAGAAAGAGACACATGTACCCCAATGTTCATTGCAGCACTGTTTACAATAGCCAGGACATGGAAACAACCTACATGTCCATCAGCAGATGAATGGATAAGAAAGCAGTGGTACATATACACAGTATTACTCAACCATTAAAAAGAATACATTTGAATCAGTTCTAATGAGATGGATGAAACTGGAGCCTATTATACAAAGTGAAGCAAGCCAGAAAGAAAAATACCAATACAGTATATTAATGCATATATATGGAATTTAGAGAAATGGTAATGAAAACCCTGTATGCGAGACAGCAAAAGACACACAGATGTATAGAATGGTCTTTTGGACTCTGTGGGAGAGGGTGAAGGTGGAATGATTTGGGAGAATGGCATTGAAACATGTATATTGTCATCTGTGAAATGAATCGCCCATCCAGGTTCGATGCATGAGACAGGATGCCCAGGGCTGCTGCAGTGGGATGACCCAGAGAGATAGGATGGGAAAGGAGGTGGGAGGGGGGTTCAGGATGGGAAACACATGTACACCCATGGCTGATTCATGTGAGTGTATGGCAAAAACCACTACAATCCTGTAAAGTAATTAGCCACCAATTAAAATAAATAAACTTAAAAATATAAAAAATAAAAACAAAAAAGATGTGAAAAAAAATTTTAAAACTCAAGCAGAAAAACTATGAGATCTCTGTCTATGTCTATCTATATGTATGTATGTCTGTGTGATCATTGTACATATGATATGTGCCTAACACCTGATGGTGTTATAAAAATTAATTTGTAAAAGAGCTATATTTAACTGACTTAAAGTAAGCACTTACAAGTCAAATATTTCTAAATGTAAATTAGACTAGCCCAAAGTTTAGAAAGATCACATGATCTAGAATTAATCTTTAATGATTAAGAACAAGTTGATGGCTTAATTAATATAAATATGTTTTTTGAGTCATCAATATTAAGTATAATACTTTTATTGTACCTACATTAACTGAAAGTCAATAAGCTCATGTTATCTCTATTACGTGGAGAAAGACATGGCAATCCACTCTAGTGTTCTTGCCTGGAAAATCCCATGGACGGAAGAGCAGGCTACAGTCCATGGGGTTGCAGAGAGTCAGACATGACTTAGTGTGCATGCATGCATCTCTGTTACAAAATTTGTTAAGCAAATTAACAGTATGATGATATTTTCAGAAGTAATAAAGAGATAAATGAGAAAAATATTTTTGGGTGAAGTCTTTATGGATAATTATGTTTCATCATATGCCTATCTAAAAATAGTTTCTCCAGCTTTTTGGTGACTTTAAACTTTTAAGTTCTGCTAAATTAACTGATGAAATTTATTGACTTTCTAGATCATTTTTGATAAGATAAAATACTGTAACATTGCTAAAGAAGTTTATGTTATTTGCATTTGATGTCTTATCACAGAAAAACTTGTTTGGGGCTTTTAATAAATATATCTTGTGCTTTATTGAAATGCTGTACTACTAAATTTTATGTATATATATATACATATACCAGCTGAGTTACCGGGGAAGGCCTATATATATTCATAGACATTAGTTTTTGTCTTTTGATAAAAGAATTTTATGTGTGATTAAAACCAATTGAGATTAGATTAAATTTAATCAAATGAGTGAATTTTAATATTAAAAATGAAATGATGCAAAACTGGAATTTGGGTTTTTTTCCTCTGTTGAGAAGACAAACTTTCCTTAAAATATTGACCTCTTTTGATAACAGATTGTGAAGTTTCTTTACCCTTTAACTAATCTGTTGCAACTTTCTGCGTTTGTCTTTGTAATCCTTTATTGTCACTTTGGTTAAGTGAATAAGTACTGTTTCACAATGACTTATGATTCTACTTGACCAAACATTTAAAACCTTTGTTTGTTTGTTTGTTTTTGCAAACTTTCTCAAGTCAAATTCGAAATGGTTATTTTGGCCTCTAGTTAACTTTGAGATGCTTCAGAGGACCCTCAAATTAGGCTGATTTTGTATGTTAAATTACTTAGAAAACATTGTCAAATGAGTAATGATAAACTTCTTAGTTATTCATTCATTACATGAATGAAAATTATTAATATAAGTGTTCTAGAAATTATATGATATTCCCCAAATTTGAAATGTCCTGATATGTTGTCAGTCATAATTCTAGTTATTATCTTAAAATGTCGTCTGTCACAGAAGTAGCCAAATTTTCTTAGCAATTGCATTGTAAGTAAATCTTTAACCATGCTTTTAAGTCTTTTGTCATTTCAGTTCAGTTCAGTCCCTCAGTCGTGTCCGACTCTTTGCGACCCCATGAATCGCAGCATGCCAGGCCTCCCTGTCCATCACCAACTCCCGGAATTCACTCAGACTCATGTCCATCGAGTCAGTGATACCATCCAGCCATCTCATCCTCTGTCGTCCCCTTCTCCTCCTGCCCCCAGTACCTCCCAGCATCAGAGTCTTTTCCAATGAGTCAACTCTTCACATGAGGTGGCCAAAGTACTGGAGTTTCAGCTTCAGCATCATTCCCTCCAAAGAAATCCCAGGGCTGATCTCCTTCAGAATGAACTGGTTGGATCTCTTTGCAGTTCACGGGATTCTCAAGAGTCTTCTCCAACACCACAGTTCAAAAGCATCAATTCTTTGACACTCAGCTTTCTTCACAGTCCAGCTGTCACATCCATACATGACCACTGGAAAAACCATAGCTTTGACTAGATGGACCTTTGTTGGCAAAGAATTGTCTCTGCTTTTCAACATGCTATTTAGGTTGGTCATAACTTTTCTTCCAAGGAGTAAGCGTTTTTTAATTTCATGGCTGTAATCACCATCTCCAGTGATTTTGGAGTCCCCAAAAATAAAGTCTGACACTGTTTCCACTGTTTCCCATTAAGTGATGGGATGCTATGATCTTAGTTTTCTGAATGTTGAGCTTTAAGCCAACATTTTCACTCTCCTCTTTCACTTTCATCAAGAGGCTCTTTAGTTCTTCTTCACTTTCTGCCATAAGGGTGGTGTCATCTGCATATCTGAGGTTATTGATATTTCTCCTGGCAATCCTGATTCCAGCTTGTGCTTTTCCAGTGTTTCTCATGATGTACTCTGCATATAAGTTAAGTAAGCAGGATGACAATATACAGCCTTGATGTACTCTTTTCCTATTTGGAACCAGTCTGTTGTTCCATGTCCAGTTGTAACTGTTGCTTCCTGACCTGCATGTAGGTTTCTCAAGAGGCAAGTCAGGTGGTCTGGTATTCCCATCTCTTTCAGAATTGTCCACAGTTTATTGTGATCCACACAGTCAAAGACTTTGGCATAGTCAATAAAGCAGAAATAGACATTTTTTCTGGAACTCTCTTGTTTTTTCTATGATCCAGTGGATGTTGGCAATTTGATCTCTGGTCAATTATATACAGTTATTGTCTTATTCTGATGCTTTTACAAGAATGTTTGTAAATGACTTGCCTTTATGCTCCAAAATGAATTAAACTCTGTAACAAAAGTATTTCCACCTTGTACGCAGGCTAATCAATTTGGTAGCTCCAGTTATTGTTAATCAATAATCACTCCTTACTCTTCCTCTGCACCCATCCCTCTGCCAGTCTCCACTCCCTGCCTCCTCCCCCACCACACACAGGGGGACTGAATTTTCCTGATATTTGACTTTGATTTGGCCATATGTTTTGCTTTATTGGCAGAACATTAAGAGGAAGTGATAATCAAAAGCTGAAATGTACTTGCACAGTTGAATCTATTCTTACATTCTTGCTGTCCCAATGGGCACATGCCTGGACTAGCCCATAGCTAAACGGAAATTATCTAACTCTGATAAGCTGCCACAACTAAGCCTAGCCAATCTCAAGAACATGAAAAATAATGGTTTCATGGTTTCTTGAAGGACTGAGTTTTTGCAGTAGTTTGCTGTACATAATTATCTTGGCAACTGATAACTGATAAAGATGTTGTAGGAAGGGGAACTCCCGAGAGTGGGCTTTTGTCTAACATTTGTAAATGAATTGTTCAGGGATACATATGTATCAACAAAGAAAAAGACTTTCTTGGTGTTTAAAAATTCATTAATTTATTTTTAGCCCTGCTGGGTCTTCATTGCTGCATGGGCTTTTCTCTAGTTGCAGTGAGTAGGGGCTACCCTTCTTTGTTGTGTGTGGGCTTCTCATTGAGGTGACTTCTCTTGTTGCAGAGCACCAGTTCCAGGGCATGAGGACGTCAGTAGTTGCAGCATGCTCATTAGTTACTGTTCCTGGATTTAGAGCACAGGTTCAGTAGTTGTGGTGCACAGGCTTTGTTGCTCCATGGCATGTGAGGTCTTCCTGGACCAAGGTTCAAACCTATGTCTCCTACACTGGCAGACAAATTCTTTACCACTGAGCCACAGGGAAGCCCTGCAAAATACTTTATTGGGAAGGAGTGTCTGGGCAGAGTGCAGTAGGGTTAGGGAACCCAGGAGAACTGCTCCACCATGTGGCTCACTGTCTCAAGTTTTATGGTATTGGGATTAATTTCCCAGTTGTTTCTGGCCAATCATCTTGCATGGCCTATATTTGGTCTGACATAGGCTCCCTCCTGGTGGTGTGCACATCTTTCTGTGGATGGATTCCATCACAAAGGATTGTGGGAGATTGGTAGGATAATACTATTAGTTGGCATCTCCTTGCTCCTTTAGGACCCTTTTGAATTCTCCTGGTTGGTTTCTGGCAGCATCATCTTGTTCTTTATTAGGACTTCCTGTCATGAGACAACTATACGAGTAGTTATCATCATACCTGGCCAACTCAAGTGGTTTTGGTCAATGTTTCCCTAACAGAGACACCAATAATAAATGCAAGAGACAGATTGCCCTGCCTGGGTGTAAGTTCCAGCTGTTATACGCTAACCACCTGACTTTTGCACATTGAACCTCTCTGGGCCTGTTTCACAGTGTTTTCTAACATGGAACATAAAAACAACAGTGCTCTAGAAAAACATTTTCTCTAGAAAAAAATGACTTTGGACTAACTGGTAAGCTTGACAATATGGAAATCATGTTGAGAGATTAATATAGTATGTAGGAGGATTTAATAGTAGCTAGACATAAAAATGAAAAAAAATGAGGCAATAATTGCCTTGTGAAAAGCAAAATTTATATTAAATGAAAACCATTGATGTGATAATGATAGTATATTACTTGACTCAGCAGCAAACAGTCATAATGGTGTAAATGCTGAATATTGATATGAACAATGTAGGGGAGCAGAATTTGCCATCCCAAAATATACCTCTTTGGCAAAAGGATTATTTTAAGCTGGTTATTCTTAAGAAACTGCAGGTACAGGAGGAGATCTGAAAACTGAGTAGAAGTTACCCTTTTGTAAGAGACATTTACCTGTCTAAGAGAACTCTCCAATACTATATGATATCACTTATGTGGGTGCATGCATGCTCATTGTATCTGACTCTTTGCAACCCCATGGACTGTAGCCTGCCAGGTTATATGTGGAATCTAAAAAATAGTACAAATGAATTTATTGACAAAACGGAAACAAAAACACAGACACAAAACAAACTTATGGTTACCAAAAGGTAAGGGAGGGAAGGATAAATTAAGAGTGTATAATTAAAAGTTACACACCACTACATAAAAAGCTACAAGGATTTATTGTATAGTTCAGGGAACTATAATCTATGTCTTATAATAACCTATGATAGGAAAGAATCTGAAAAAAACAATATATATATATATATATATATATATGAATCACTTTACTATACACCTGGAACTAAGACAATTTATAAATCAACTAATACTTCAGTTAAAAATATATAAACTTTCATTTATAAGGATATCTCCCTCACTGTACCAGGAAGAGTATGATAAATTTACCTCTAGAAACTCCTATCAGTGGAGACGGGAATAACTTAGATTTGCACAACAACCTTACCCTTGTTTAAAGTACTTTGTACTTTTCCTGGTAAACCACCATAACTGACTCCCCCCACTCCCAGCTTCTTTTGTTTTTAGCTGAAGATGGTATTTAAGGTGGTGGCTTTGGTAATTTTGTTGAGCTACTCAGTTTTCCTTGGCCTCCCCCATGTTTTCAGGAAGTATACATGTTATTAAGCTTTCTTTTTCTCCTTTTAATCTATCTTTTGTCAATTTTATTATTAGACCAACCTAGAAAGACAGAAGGAATATTTTTTCTTCCCTAACACAAAAATTCTGCCACATTTACATTGAAAAGCAGAAGCAAGGGGAACATCATGGCTCTATATTTACATTCACCCTCATTTCTAAGGAGAGGAAAATGGCAACCCAGTCTAGTACTCTTGCCTGGAAAATCTCATGGATGGAGGAGCATGGTGGGCTACAGTCCATGGGGTCACAAAGAGTCGGACACAACTGAGCGACTGCACGTCAAGTTTCTAAACGTTATCCCTTTAAAAAAAACACAAAGCTTTCTCTTTTGTATGTAATTTTATTTATTTGTTTATTTATTTTTGGTTGTGTTGGGTCTTCATTGCGGCACACAGTCTTCTTCGGTTGTGGTGAGGGCTGTTCTCTGGTTGGAGTGCACAGGCTCCTCATTGCAGTGGCTTCTCTTGTAGCAGAACATCAGCTCTAGGCTATATGGTCTTCAGTAATTGCAGGCTCTATAGCGCAGGCTCAATAACTGCGGCTCGTGGGCGTGGTTGCTCTGTAGCATGTGGGATCTTGCAGTATCAGGGATCAAACCTGTGTCTCCTCCATTGGCAGTAGGATTCTTGACCACTGAGTCACCAGGGAAGCCCTCAACTTCATCACTTTTGACATTTGGAGCCACATAAGTCCTTGTTGGAGGGGCTATACTGCACCCCATAAGATATTTATCAACATCTCTAGTTTCTATCTACTAGAAGCCAGTAGTACCCTCTCCAGTTCAAAATCACCAGTCTGCCCTAATTAAAGAGTGGTATTATAATGTCTAAAACTATTGAAGTTTTGAGGATGTAAAAGTGTGTTTTGATTACTTATTTTGCACCTCATTTGGGAAGTATCCCTCTGAATAATGCATTCTCCTGAAGACTGGAGCTTAAGAGATGGCCATGTTCAACTACTCTGCAATAAAGTTTGGATTTATCATTTATTTACACTAACAGTCTTCATGTTAACAATAATAATATGGCATTACAGTTTTGTTTATACAGGCTTATTGGCTCTGAACTCCCTAACAGTGTTTTTCTACCTCTGGGTTCAGAAATAGCACCTTTCACATGGGAGATTTATTTCCTACTTTTAGGGAGACAGGGAGATCTAAGTGTCCCTCTTACATAGGCCATTTCTTTAGTTACTTTCATTTAAAGTAGTTAAGATGGGGTGGGGTGGACTTCACTGTAGGTCCAGTAGTTACTGGGAATTTAAAAAGTAAGTGTTATGAAGTGAATTATGTTCCCCACCAGATTCACATTTTGAAGCCTCGACCTGCAATGTCACTCTATTAGGAGATACAACCTGTATAGAGGTAGTTAAGGTTAAATGAGGTCATAAGGGTAGGGCTCTAATCTGATAAGATTAGTGTCTTATAAAAAGAGAGGGGGAAAGCTTGCTCTCTGTCCACCATGCAAAGACAGTGAGAAGGCAGCCATCTGCAAGCCAGGAAGACAGCTCTCATTAAAAAAGAATCCTACCAAACCTTGGTCTCTGACTTCTAACCTCCAGAATTGACAAAGTAAATTTCTGTTGCATAGTATCTGGTGCACATTTCCTTAGTTTTTTCTTGCTAAGCTACTGCTAAGTCACTTCAGTCGTGTCTGACTCTGTGCAACCCCATAGACGGCAGCCCACTAGGCTCCCCTGTCCCTGGGATTCCCCAGGCAAGAACACTGGAGTGAGTTGCCATTTCCTTCTCCAATGCATGAAAGTGAAAAGTGAAAGTGAAGTTGCTCAGTTGTGTCCAACCCTTGGCAACCCCATGGACAGCCTTCCAGGCTCCTCCATCCATGGGATTTTCCAGGAAAGAGTACTGGAGTAGGGTGCCATTGCCCAAATGAAAGAAATTAACTAACTGATGACCAAGAGCACATAGCTCCCAGACCTACTGTTACTTAAGGATTGATAATGTTAACCCCTGTTACCTCACCATCAACCAATCAGAGAATTATGCATGCATGAACTGACCTCATACCCTGGGACTCCCCCTCCCCAACCTTGTCTTTGTTAAAAATCCTTTCAAAAAAACCCATCAGGGAGTGTTTTGAGCACTAGCTTCCCTGGACTTCTTGCTTGGCACTCTGCAATAAATGTTTCACTTTTTTTTCACCATAATTGGGAGTCAGTAAATTGGCTTTACTACATGCAGGTGAGCNTCCTTCTCCAATGCATGAAAGTGAAAAGTGAAAGTGAAGTCGCTCAGTTGTGTCCAACCCTTGGCAACCCCATGGACAGCCTTCCAGGCTCCTCCATCCATGGGATTTTCCAGGAAAGAGTACTGGAGTGGGGTGCCATTGCCCAAATGAAAGAAATTAACTAACTGATGACCAAGAGCACATAGCTCCCAGACCTACTGTTACTTAAGGATTGATAATGTTAACCCCTGTTACCTCACCATCAACCAATCAGAGAATTATGCATGCATGAACTGACCTCATACCCTGGGACTCCCTCTCCCCAACCTTGTCTTTGTTAAAAATCCTTTCAAAAAAACCCATCAGGGAGTGTTTTGAGCACTAGCTTCCCTGGACTTCTTGCTTGGCACTCTGCAATAAATGTTTCACTTTTTTTTCACCATAATTGGGAGTCAGTAAATTGGCTTTACTACATGCAGGTGAGCAGATCCAAGTTTGCTTTGGCAATGTGACTTATACTGTGCTTTTAACCAATGTCCAGGTCAGAATAGAAGCAGAGTAGGATAGTAATTGCCCTTCCTAGGTGGCACTAGTAGTAAAGAACCTGCCTGCCAATGCAAGTGATATAAGAAACGCACGAGTTCAATCCATGAATCAGGATGATCCCCTGGAGGAGAGCATGGCAGCCCACTCCAGTATTCTTGCCTGGAGAATCCCATGGATAGAGGAGCCTGGAGAGCTAAAGTCCATAGAGCTGCAAAGAGTCAGACAGGACTGAAGTGACCTAGCACACAAGCATGCAGGTCAGTGATTAAAAAACAGGTACTGGAATCAAACCCTGGGTTCAAATCCCCACTTTATTACTAGTCATATGATTTTGAGCAGGTTACTAAACCTCTCCATGGAGGACTTCTGTGCCCTCCTTTGTAAAACAGGGATAATAACAGTGCTTACTTCATGGGGTAAATGTAAGGACAAAGTGAAATAATAGATGCCAAACACTGAAAAGAGTTGCTCAGAATATACAGAAGTATCAAGAGAAATGTCTTCTTTCAATAATATTGATTATGGAAGACTTACTTTGTGAAGCTGAAGGAATGTGAAACCAGAGTGTGGCAGAACGTTGACCACCAGATAAGCAATCCCTACATTGCTCTACCAAAACTCATTTAAGAATGATGGTTTTCAGGGACTTCCCTGCCAGTCCAGCAGTTAAGATTCTGCACTCCCAATGCAGGGGGACACAAATTCAATCCCTTGTCCAGGATCTAAGATCCTGTAAGGAGTGGCAAAAAAAAAAAAAATTAAAACAAACAAACAAAAAAGGTTTCCAATTCCCTCCAATTCTAAATCCCTTGGCCTCCTCTCCATTTAGAAATCAAAGCTATTGACCTTTCCTCCTTCACCAGGATCCTTTGAAGTGTGTGTTTTACTCTAATTTTTAGTGCAGCTTCGGGGCCTCAGTAATTCATCAGCTCCTTTTATCACGCCACAGCATTTCTGATCAAACAGAATTTGAGGAGAAGGCAGAATCCATCCTGTCAAACAGTAGACAAAGAAACTCACATAATAGCTCAGTGTTCTCACATAGCCTCAAGTCTTAGGTGTCCTGGAATGCTCCTAATCTGTAGAAGGGCACCAAGTGTCTTGAATGTAGAAAAGAGACACGTAAAATAAGGACAAGTTTGGCTGCTAAATGTATCCACGTCTTATAAAGTTAGAATTGTACTGATTGCATTTTTTAAAATGCTTTTATAGTATGGATTGATACAGGGATCAGCACATTTTTTTCTGCAGAAGGTTGGATAGTAAATATCAATATTTTAGTTTTTTTGGACTATACCGTCTTTGTCTCAACTATTCATCTCTGTCAGTATAGGGAGAGCAGCCACAGGCAGTCATAAACAAATGGGTGTGACTGTGTTTCAATAATGTGTTATTTACAAAAGCAGATGGAGAGCCGGTTTTGGCCCAAGGGGCATAATTTGCCAAACACTAGCTTAGTAGTTTCTCAAACTTTAGTCATGCCTGTACCATCTTCATATTTACTTCTAAATCTATGCACATCTATAATCTTGTTAATTATAAAATTATCATTCTATTTTTAAATAAAGTGAAAGTTGCTCAGTGGTGTCTGACCCTTTGCCACCCCATGAACTGTAGCCTGCCAGGCTCCTCTGTTCATAGAATTCTCCAGGTCAGAATACTGGAGTGGGCAGCTGTTGCCTTCTCCAGGGGACCTTCCCAACCCAGGGATCGAACCCAGGTCTCCTGCATGGCAGGCAGATTCTTTACCAGCTGAGCCACCAGGATAAGTAAACTGTAAAATATAAATATTATTAAGTAAAAGGAAAATTAGAATAGCTTGTACTAAAAAGATTACCTTAAAAAATAAACACAATTAAAACCAAGCATCACAATAAAAATGCTAATGAGGAAACCAACAGGGTAGCAGAGTAGAAGGATATAACTTCACCTCTAAAACACCAAAATCACAACTAACTGTAATAAATAATAAACCAGAAAATGCTGCTGCTGCTGCTAAGTCACTTCAGTCTAGTCTGACTCTGTGAGACCCTACAGACGGTAGCCCACCAAGGTTCCCCCATCCGTGAGATTCTCCAGGCAAGATCACTAGAATGGGCTGCCATTTCCTTCTCCAATGTATGAAAGTGAAAAGTGAAAGTGAAGTCGTTCAGTCATGTCCGACTCTTAGCGACCCCATGGACTGCAGCCTACCAGGCTCCTCCATCCACGAGATTTTCCAGGCAAGAGTACTGGAGTGGGTTGCCATTGCCTTCTCCAATATTTCCCAGCATCAGTCTTTTTCAGTGAAGTAACCCTTCACATCAGGTGGCTAAAGTAATGGAGCTTCTGCTTCAGCATCAGTCTTTCCAATGAATATTCAGGATTGATTTCCTTTAGGATTGACTGGTTTGATCTCCTTGCAATCCAAGGGACTCTCAAGAATCTTCTCCTGTACCACAGTTCAAAGGCATCAATTCCTTGGTGCTCAGCCTTCTTTACGGCCCAACTCTCACATCCATGCATGACTACGGGAAAAACAATGGCTTTGACTACACGGACCTTTGTCAGCAAAGTGATGTGTCTGCTTTTTAATATGCTGTCTGGGTTTGTCTGCAGAATTTTGAAAATAAAGCCTGCCACTTTTTCATGTGCATGAGCTATTTTGCCCACCCAGAATGTTTGTCCCTGCTTCTTTACCTGGTTAACTCTGTCAAGGAGGAAGATATTTTCTTCTACTGCTCCAGGTTCTTCTGGCTAAATTGACAAGAGATAGATTAACAGGAGAAAGTCAAACAAAAGTTTAACAACATGTATACATGTGGAGACCATGGAGAATTGAGTAACTCACTAAAATGGCTGAAGCTCTCACCTTAAATACCATCTTCAGCTAAAGACAAAAGAGGATGTTGGGTGTAGTGGTTTGGGAGGAAGCCAATTTACACTGTGATGAAAAAGCAAATGTTTGGTAAACAGATGTTCACTGGGCTGTGTAGAGACAAAGGAACACAGAGGGGACTCTCATCTCTAGGCTCTGCCAAGTTTTCCCCACCATGCTCAATCCATAGTCTTTGCAGATATTGCTGGTGATTGCTGTATTCTGGGAACAGGTCCTCAGTCTAAATTCTTATAGAGAGTTCCCTGATGATTCAGTGGTCAAGAATTTGCCTGCCAATGCAGAAGACTTGGGTTTGATCCCTGGTTTGGGAAGATTGCATATACCGTGGGGCAACTAAACCTTCCAGTCACAACTTCTGAAGCCCATGCTCCCTAAAGCCTGTGCTCCACAAGAGAAACCACTGCAAGGAGAAGCCTGTGAAGCACAGCTAGAGAGGAACACCTACTCTCTGTGACAAAAGGAAAGTCCGAGCAGCGGCAAAGACCCAGCAGAGCCAAAAATTAATTAATTAATTTAAAAAAATGGATTAAAGAAAGTGTTGTTTTAATGAAAAGCGTGTTGTTTTAATGAAAACCATGTTGTTGTTAAATAAAAGCTGCTTCACTAGTTTCAGTCTTTACTCAAGTGTCTCTTCTCAATGGGGTCCGTTCTGACTACATTGACAATTGCAATCTGCCAACACCTCCTCCAGGAGCTCTTGACCATTCTTTCCCTAGTCTTTTTTCCTCTGTCCAGAACACTTACTGCCTTCCAACATTCAATTTTTTGGTTGATGATTTATTGTTTATCTCTGCACTAGACTTTCCACAAGGAGGAATCTTTATCTCTTTTCTTCACAGACACATCCCCACTGTCTAGAACAGTACATGGCCATATTGGAACTCAATAAATACATGCTGGATAAAAGATTTAAAGGCAACATAGACTACAAAATTCCTTCTTAGAGAAATGCTATGAACTACAAACATTTAACAAAACCCCGAACAAAAAAAAGAGGGGAATAGCAAATCTATAAAAGATATTATCTTAATATCATCCCTGGGGCAAAGGAACAGAAAGAGTTAAACTATGGCATTAAGAAATAAGCTGGGTTTGCTTCTTGGTGCATGTCTAGGCAACATAGGAATAGTCTTACAAAGGAAAAAGTCAGGCTCTAATTCCAATTCCTATTGTGATTTACTTGGAATTAGCAAGATGCTTTTTCGTCTATGAATCTGAAAGTCTTAATTTAATAAGAGATGTTTAAGAAGAAAATATTTTGTCTTCAAAAGGCAGATTTCAGAATTAAGTTTGTGCTGTCACCTTACTATAAAGACCACATCACTGACTCAGTTTAAAATCACCTAATTTCATTAAACTAACGTCAAAGTTAATACAACATGGAAACCTTATATATATATATATATATATATCTTTACATGGTTTACAAATACATCTTGAAGCTCAAAAGCTATAACATATATAACTTTTCACTTGGTGTATTTTTTTTAAGAAGTATGCAGTCTCTTTCATATGTGAATACATATTTCTTTTCAGAAATTTAATGTAAACAATCAGCCATGTTTTATAAAACAGGTTTTTCTGGGCATTGCATGTTTAAATTAGTTTATAGGCAATCTTAGACCACTTTAAATGNGGTGTATTTTTTTTAAGAAGTATGCAGTCTCTTTCATATGTGAATACATATTTCTTTTCAGAAATTTAATGTAAACAATCAGCCATGTTTTATAAAACAGGTTTTTCTGGGCATTGCATGTTTAAATTAGTTTATAGGCAATCTTAGACCACTTTAAATGTTCAAGAAGCACATTATTAGAAGAAATCTTCCAGTGGAAACAGAATTAACTTAAACACCTGTTTTCCTTTCATTTTAACCCTATTGGGGATCTGGTATGCTAATTTTGCTTCTTTTCTGTTCTCAGAGCAATTGAAAAAAAAGAAATTCTTTCATGTTTGGATTTAAGCAGACAGGAGAAAAGGCAGCTGTAAATTATCAAAATGAATGAAAAAGCCCTCAACTGATGACAACTTTCACTTTGTTGACACATAGGAAACTTTCTCTTGCTCCATTTAGGTAAATGTTTTCTCTTTCATTATGTGATCTTTATAATTAATTCCAAACCAGTACCTATTTACTCTTATTCAAAAAGGCAAGATATCTTTTTTGCTTAATATCAGCCAACACCCCAACTGGGAACAATGAAAGGCTGGTCTATTGAGTTCTTCCTTTTATGTCAATGGAGTCCCACTTCCATGATAACTGTGAAATAACTAGTGATGTCAGAAACACCATAAAATTATTTAACTCTGTTAAATATACTCTTTCAAAAGATTCTGTTAAAAAGGATACTGTATATTGTGTACAGTACAAAAAAAGAACTCAATGAACCATTCATTTGCTTAATATTTCAACTTACTTTCATCAGGTAGAAAAATTTTAGTAAAATTGCTTGTTAACCATTTGTTGAAATAATATTAATTTGCTATGTTTATTGGTCTTCAAAAATTCCAGTTACCATTTTTTTAGACTAGAAAGGGCACTGAGTTGAGAGATACAAAGTAACCACTGGGGTCTCACCTTCCAGCCCAACTACACATTTGATGTTCAGTCTTGGACATGTCATTTGATCTTGTTGAACCTTGGTTTCTTCATTATTATGCCTTAGTGCTTTCTCAGTGTATAAATTATCCAAATATTAGTTTTTAAACTCATTTTTAAATTCTTAGACAAGTGTTTCTTTCTTGAAGAGATCTCTAGTCTTTCCCATTCTGTTGTTTTCCTCTATTTCTTTGCATTGATCGCTGAAGAAGGCTTTCTTATTTCTTCTTGCTATTCTTTGGAACTCTGCATTCAGATGCTTATATCTTTCCTTTTCTCCTTTGCTTTTCNATATGTATTTATAGACATGATATCTACATATCTATCTATATATAACTGTATTACTGTTCTATACATCTGAAACTAACAAGACATTGTAAATCAATTACACTTCAATAAAAAGAAAGCAAAAACAAAAAACAAAACACCTGTCTGGGTGCTGCATAGGCACCCCAGTTACAACATACTCAAAGGAGACCCACAAGTCTCCTCTCCACCAGTGCCCCTTTCTCAGGAGTGGATGACACTGGAAAAAACTTGGAGTCACATTAATTTCCTTGCTTTCCCATTACCTTCCCACCTCCAAGCAATCAATTGTTGATTTCTAGTTCTAATCTCTTCTCTTTATCCCTAATATCAACACTTCCTTTGTTCAAGCTGTCATCATTTCTGCTGTAGATAATAGAGCCTTGCCACCAGTATTTCTCCCTTCAGGCTCCAAGACTCTTCAGAGTTAAAATACAAAGCTGACCATTTCAATCCTGCCTAAAGAATGAATTATATGTTCATTAACAAAATCCAGAAGACCCCTCATATCTAACTCCATTCTACCTTTCCAGCCTCAACTTCCACCTCCCACCAAATACCGCTTCTTCTGTCTCTTCTCTCTTTCACACACACACACACACACACATTATTACAACTAGTATATTAGAGTCTACGTTTAAAAATTTTATTCATCTCACTAAGAATACATAAAACAATCACTCACAAGGAAACAATGATCACTCAATTTCCTACCCACTGTTTTCCTTCCTGAAAAAAATACTCACAAAATTAACTTTTTTTTAACTTGCAAAGAAAAAAAAATCAGTTTTAAATCAGTTTTATCAGTAAAGAAAAAATATTTTAAAGTCATTCTTCAAAGACATAGAACCTACAAAACAATCTCAAACCAGCAATAGTATTTGTGTATTTTATCATCTTAACCCACATTTTCTGTCTGAAAGAAAAGCTAACTGATTCTTCTAATGACATAAATGGTTAGCATGTGACTAGGTATTTCTGCTTGCTGTAACCAAAAGCTTCAAGGATACAGAGATTTATTGCTGAAGCCCTAGGGGTTGACCCTGCTCTTCTACTGCGTTCTGCTGCTGAAAATGTGAAGTTTTTCATTTTGTTGTGAATGAGGCCGGGGACAGTTCAAGGTGATGCAAAATTCTAGTAGTTTTTCTTAAGCTTTCTTCCTTTGAATGTCATTTTCTTTAGTCTGCACAAGCTGCACTTTTAAAGTATATATAAAAAATTAAGTGTCTCCTGATCACCTGTGCCCTGGGGTCAGAAAAGTCTCAGCAGTTGGCAGACATCCATGGTCAGGTACTGCTGTGGAGTAGAAAGAAGGAATTGGAAGTAGTTTTAAGTTCGATGTGCTGTGATATTACTTATAACTTTATGGGAGAGCATTGTTGTGCGATGGTGCAGAGCACAGGCTTATAGTCAAAGCCACTCACATCTTTATTTCAGCTCTGCCACCTATGGGACCTATTTTAAAGCTCAATTTCCTCACCTGGAAGAAAAAATAATCAAATAGAAGTTGTAATGAACATTAGAGTACATGCATCTTTTTCAGTTATGCTTTCTTCAGGATATATGCCCAGTAGTGGGACTGCTGGGTCTTGAGCCAAGCTAAGTCGCTTCAGTTGTGTCCGACTCTGTGTGACCCCATAGACGGCAGCCCACCAAGCTGCCCCGTCCCTGGGATTCTCCAGGCAAGAACACTGAAGTGGGTTGCCATTTCCTTCTCCAATAGATGAAAGTGAAAAGTGAAAGTGAAGTCGCTCAGTCATGTCCAACTCTTAGCGACCTCATGGACTGCAGCCCACCAGGCTCCTCTGCCCATGAGATTCTCCAGGCAAGAGTACTGGAGTGGGGTGCCGTTATGGTAGTTTTATTCCTAGTTGTTTAAGGAATCTTCATACTGTTCTCCATAGTGGCTGTACCAGTTTACATTTCCACCAACAGAGCAGGAGGGTTCCCTTTTCTCCACACCCTTTCCAGCATTTATTGTTTGTAGATTTTTTGATGATGGCCATTCTCACTGGTGTGAGGTGATACCTCATTGTAGTTTTGATTTGCATTTCTCTAATAGTGAGTGATGTTGAGCATCTTTTCATGTGTTTATTAGCCATCTGTAGGTCTTCTTTGGAGAAATGTCTGTTTAGGTCTTCTGACCATTTTTTTGATCGGGCTATTCATCTTTCTGGTGTTGAGTTATACGAGTGTCTTATATAGTCTGGAGATTAATCCTTTGTCCCATTCTAGAGGTTGTCTTTTAATCTAGTTTATTGTTTCCTTTGCTGTGCAAAAGCTTTTAAGTTTAATTAAGTCCCATCTGTTTATTTCTGTTTTTATTTCTGTTACTCTAGTTGGTGGGTCAAAGAGGATCTTGCTGTGATGTATGTCAAAGAGTGTACTACCCATGTTTTCTTCTAAGCGCTTTATGGTTTCTGGCCTTACATTTAAGTCTTTAATCTATTTTGAGTTTATTTTTGTGTATGATATTAGGAAGTGTTCTAGTTTCATCCTTTTATATGTAGCTGTCCAGTTTTCCCACTATTTACAATAACTAGGACAAGGAAGTAACCTAGATGTCCATCAACAGATGAATGGATAAGCAGACTGTGGTACATATATATTCACTCATAAAATGAACACATTTGAGTCAGTCCTAGTGGGTGGATGAACCTAGAATTTGTTATACATAGTGAAGTAAGTCAGAAAGAGAAAAACAAATATCATACATTGGTACATATATATGGAATCCAAAAGGATGGCACTGATGAGTCTATTTGCAGGGCGGCAGTGGAGATGCAGACATAGACAACAGACTTGTGGACACAGTGGTGGAAGGAGAGGGTGGGACAAGTTCAGAGAGTACCATGGAAACACATCAGTTACCATATGTAAAATAGATAATCAGTGGAAATTCGCTGCATGACACAGGGAGCTCAAATCAGGTGCTCTGGGACAACGTAGAGGGGTGGTGTGGTCAAATATATTTAGGTCTTTTAAATAAAGAACAACTCTGCATATATTTTAGTTATCCTATTCCTCAAACTGAAAATTTTACGATCAGTTTACATTTCAAATTTAAACTCGCCTCTCAGAGGGAATACTCTGGAAAGTATATCAAGGCTTCAGATAAATGATGATCACTATCGAGTGCTTACCATTTTTACGACAAACACTCTGCTGATTCCTGTATGTTTTCTCTAATCTTCTCAACAACTGGCCCTTCAGGTTGAGGGGATAGACTCAGAATGTAACTATCTAGCCCAAGGTCAACAACTTGCAGATGACTAAACTGGGATTAGTTTGTTCTTTCCCTATATCCTTCGACCAAAGATTGGGTTTCTCACGAAAAACTACTAGAATTTTCTTTAAAAGATAATCTTATAAAATAATTATTTGCCAGTTTTATTGTTTTATGGCTACATGAATGCAAAGAGATTCATTGGATAGATTAGTAGCTCCTAGTGACTGATATCCCTGATGACTCAGATGGTAAAGAGTCTGCCTGCAATAGAGGATACTTAAGTTTGACCCCTGGGTCAGGATGATCCCTTGGAAAAGGGAATGGAAACTCTGTCTAGTATTCTTGCCTAGAGAATCCCATGGACATAACAGTCTGGCAGGCTACAGTCCATAGAGTCACAAAGAGTCAGACACTACCAAGCAACTAAGCACGTGCGCGCGCGCGCACACACACACACACACACACACACACATACACACACACAGAGTGACTGATGTGGGCTTCCCTGGTGGCTCAACAGTAAAGAATCCACCTGCAATACAGGAAACTGCTTGCAATTCAGGAGACTCAGGGTTCAATCCCTAGGTCAGGAAGATCCCCTGGAGGAGGAAATGGCAACCCACTCCAGTACTCTTGCCTGGGGAGTCCCATGGACAGAGGAGCCTGGCAGGCTACAGCCCATGGGGTCACAAGTGTATGGCATGACTTAACAACTAAGCCGCCGCCACCACCTTCAGTGAATGATGTGGTTTAAAAATACAGCAATGAAAATCAAAACTGATGCCACATGAGAAGTAACAGACAGAAGAAATAAAATGTTCTTTTTAAACCTGGTCTTTGATTTCCTGTTTCATATTGTAATCTGTTGATATCTGAAAAAGGTATACCTTACTTTTCAGAAATGGCAACATCTCCTAAAAATAGACTTTGAGCAATATCAGAAATAAAACAAGCTTTACTCTTACGGGGAAAAAAAAAAAATTGTGGCAAGAATAACAGAATACCCTTAACAAAGTATGAAAAAAATGTGTACTTTAAACTGGGATGCCATTTTTACTTATGGATAACAATAAAGAATTTGATAGTCCCCAGTGTTGTTAAGGAAAATTGGCCCTCCCATTCACTATTGGTGAGATCCTTAATAGGAATGAACTTTCAGAAGAAAATTTGGCAATAACTCTCTAAGTTAAAATGTATACATCCTTTGCATTAGCCATTCCATTTCATCCTGCCAAGAACATGTATCATCTAAATACAAATACATAGGGGGAAAATTCTCCAGAACATGAAATGTCTGTCAATAAGAACTTCCAAAAAATTTTTCATGTGATATAGTGGAATATAGCATGGTCACTATGAAATGTCCTGATGTGGGCAGACACCTAAAATATATAGTCATGTGGGAGATGTAGATATAGACAACTATGGTCCATAGCCTTATTTGTGTTAAATACATTGTTTAATTAATTAAACAAAGAGGCCATTAAAGTAAGGTGGTTCTTAGCATACATAAGCAAACCAAAAATCTAAGCCTGTAAGTGCCTCAGTGTTACACAATCAAGACACTAAGGACAACCGATCACAAATAGCCATCTAGGTGTTAAGCTCCAACTTTAAAAGAATAAAAAAGCTTTTAAACCAACATAATATAAAAGACTCTATGTGTTTCTGGGTTTCCATTTAAATATTGGAGCTTAATATTTAAAACAGATGAACAACAAAGTCTTACTGTGTAGCACATGGAATTCTGCTCAATGTTATATGGCAGCCTGGATGGGAGGGAAGTTTGAAGTATGTATTGCTGAGTTTCTTCTCTGCTCACCTGAAACTATCCCAGTATTGTTAATTGGCTATATCCCAATACACAATAAAAAGTTCAAATTTAAAAAAAATTATTGGAGATTAAAAATGTAAAATAAGACTTTGAATCATCTTGATTGCCCCATCTCAGCTCAAATATTAAACAAAGTTTAGACATAAAGACACAAGTTCTGTAGTAAAACTTTTTCTTCACAGGAAATATAATGCCTCAAAGAGTTGGCTTTTTACATTTTTATTGGAATATAGTTTTCTTGCAATTTTGTGTTAGTTTCTGCTGTGCAGCAAAGTGAACCAGCTACATGTATCCTCTCTTTTTTAGATTTCTTTCCCATTCAGGTCACCACTGAGTAGAGCACCTTGTTCTATATACCAGATTCTTATAGTTACCTATTTTATACATGGTACTGTATACATATCAATCCCAATCTCCCAGTTATCACAATCTCCCAATTCATCTTCTTCCTCCCTTGGCATTCATAATTTTTTATGAATGGATCCTGCTGAGGCTGTACCTTGGCAACCAACCTAGATAGCATACTGAAAAGCAGAGACATTATTTTGCCAACAAAGGTCAATCTAGTCAAGGCTATGGTTTTTCCTGTGGTCATGTATGGATGTGAGAGTTGGACTGTGAAGAAAGCTGAGTGCCAAAGAACTGATGCTTTTGAATTGTAGTGTTGGAGAAGACTCTTGAGAGTCCCTTGGACTGCAAGGAAATCCAACAGTCCATCCTAAAGGAAATCAGTCCTGAATATTCATTGGAAGAACTGATCCTGAAGCTGAAACTCCAATACTTTGGCCACCTGATGTGAAGAACTGACTCATTGGAAAAGACCTTGATGCTGGGAAAGATTGAAGGCAAGAGGATAAGGGGACAACAGAGGNTTTGTTCTCTGCACATCCTAGGATAAAACTTCTGGGCCAAGAGCTTTATTGGACACCATGGCACCTACATCACTAGTATTCCCGCACTGATTAGAGAAGTAAGTTTAGCTCCAACTCAGCAGTATCCATGTAACAGCTCTACTCATGTTTGAATCAAGAATATTGAAGAGGTGAAAGATTAAAACCTGACACAGAAAATTATTTTTAAAAAGATGAAAATAAAGGAAGAGAGAAAAGGATTAGGTTGTGATAGTTAAAAGCTTTTTGAAGAAAATACATTAGGAGAAAAGTAATACAATTCATTTTATATATATATAGAGAGAGAGAGGACAAAATTAACATTTTTCCTAATAAAACATTTTTTACTGAAGATTTCACTTAAAATAGACTCTATTAAATATAAAATGTGGAAAATAAAGAAGGATTCCTTTCCTCCCCCCTTAGGGAAGCTTTAAACAATTCAATAAAATTTTCAGAAACTAACTCACTCCTAGCTTCCCTCAACTAGTTGCTGGCCCAGGAAATAAACTGTCATTTAATG
Organism: Neotragus pygmaeus; assembly: GCA_006410875.1. Taxonomy (NCBI): domain Eukaryota; kingdom Metazoa; phylum Chordata; class Mammalia; order Artiodactyla; family Bovidae; genus Neotragus; species Neotragus pygmaeus. Next base: position 649,657 of record SJYV01009950.1, read on the forward strand.
ACTAAATAAATGAATAAGTGCTCAGTAAACAGTAATTGGATGAATGAAAGAATGAGGGAATGCATATGGGCTAGTTGAGCTCTTCTGAGAAACAACACAACATGATATAGTAGAAAAAACACCAAAGACCACATAAGGAAATCAAGACAGTAGTCCTGTTTTTGCTACTTCTTAGTCATGTAGCCTAGGCAATTTCAATTTATCTCATCAAACTTCTGTTTCCTCACTGGAAAACAGCCTTACAATACAACCACACAATGATAGTTTGATTTAGCCACTATTAATTGAGCACCTACTACTTTGTGCCAAAGATCATGTTTATTTTATTATTCAATCCCACAGAAACCCTGAAAAACATTAAAAGCAAAAATATTTTCATCTATTTCCTACCATTTCAACTTACCCTAGTTAGGCTTAAGTTGAAGCTTCCCCACATTATAACTCCAGAAGCACCTAGAGCAATGCTCTCACCAATTGTATTCACAAGGTCATCCTGGCAAAGGTGAAGAGTTAACAGGGAGGAATAAAGTGAAGCGTTATATGTTGGATGGTAACACCAAAGCCAAGAATGCTGACCCTACAAAAATTATGTAAATATTTCTCCACTATTCGTTGCTATCTTTTAAGCCACCACTGTCCTACTATAACAAAAATTCAGATTTTCTGCTATTATTTAATTACTTCTGACAAGAGAGCAGGTCTATAAAATAAAAAATAAATAAAAAGAACTGAATTAATACATTATCTATATTATGAAATCCTCCAGGGTTGCTAAGACATTATATGATTACATTAAAATGAAATATAGTCTTATTTATTTTACATCCATATAATGAGGCAGAACTACCTGAATGCATATTCCTAAAGGTTGAAAAGTGAAAGTGAACGTGTTAATAGCTTAGTTGTGTCTGACTCTTTGAGACCTTATGGACAGAGGAGCCTGGCAGGCTACAGTCCATGGGATACTCCAGGCAAGGATACTTAAGTGGATTGCCATTCCCTTCTTCGGATCAGGGATCAAACCTGGGTCTCCCGCATTGCAGGAGATTCTTTACTGTTTGAGCCACCAGGGAAACTTAAAGATTATTAAACCTAAATTTCACTCCTTTCAAAATGATGTTCAATTCTACTAAATGCAGACAATATTCCATAGCCTTCTCTCCTTGATTTTCTTACCTGAGAAAGGAATTTCGAAGACATATCAGTAAAAACTGGACGAGTGTATACAAAAACCGGAAGTGGACTTTTAACACTGGCAATTTTAGACATCCGAATGGCTTCCTGAACACGATTACGAACAAATAGGGCAGCTTGTGGAGAAGATTTTAGCTTGGTATTCAAATAAACAGAGGGATAAAGGGCAGTGCTTTCCTTCCACAACCATTTGAGTGCATCATTTCTTCTTTTCTCTTCATCAAAGCAACTTCCATTGTAACTGGGTTGGTTATAATGATGATTGTAACAATCAGGAAAAAGATAATAACCCCATAAGCGTTTTGGCCGAAGTAACTTTCCCAATTTTAAAGTCTCTTTCATGAAGCTCTTTGCTGCCTTTTCAAAATCCGCTTTCGCTCTCTTGGTAGCCTCTTTCAAAGAAAGTTGTGTATTTTGCTGCAGAACCAACTCAATAGACTCATCCTTGTAAACATGTTTAGGTTTCCAGTTTCTTACCCAGGTAGGCCTCCAGTTTTCCCAGTCAATGACCGCCAAGCCCACGTTGTTGATTGGCATGTAATAGGTAATGTCTTTTTCAACTTTGTTCAAATGTTTTTTTAAGGAACCCACCTGAGGGATTCCACCATTCTTATGGACACCTGTTCTTTCATTTATGTGAGGATAGTAGCCAAGCCTATCAGCATAAAATAATGTAATAAGTTGTCCTGTAACATCTCTTTGGGGGTTTCCTACTAAGGAGAAGAGGCTCAGATCTGGAGGCATGTCAAATATTTTACCACAACGGTCAGTTGGGGCATTCCAGGCCCACAGGAAAGGAATATTTGGAATGAGAGGGGATGCTATAAAGTCCAAAGTCAAACAGCACGGAATCAGAAGGAAGGTGAACACTGCCTGAGGTGCTCCATTGAACCCAACAAAGTTCTTAAAAGAGATATACTGGTGCCTTAGCATTCCCACCGCAAAGAGTAATGATTTGAAAAGCACTTTTTTCTCCTACACTTTTTGGTTTATCTAATATTTGATGTAAGATATAAACACAGAAGAGAAAGTATGGAATGAAGCCACTTTGATGGATAAAAATGTATAATGATGATATGTATTTAAATATTATTCTTCTTGTTCTTGTTTTAGCAATGTTTTGTAAGTTTCTTCATCTGCAACAGAAAAAAGAAAAAAAGAAATGTAGAATATATTGTTATACTCATTTCTGCATAAGAGACTGTAAGCTTTACCAAGTTCTCAACTTCAAGTGCAGGGAATTTAATTCAATGTTTGAAAATGGAAGACTCCTGTGTTTGAATCCATAAAATCATTTTCTCTTATGCATGATACAAAACCTATAATAGCTAATAATTTTCTCATCTTTCCAATCATTATTGAATCTACAGAGAAGTGAATGAAGCTATTTTTCCTTGTGCTTTCCTAGTTGTGAAGAATGCTATATCAAGCAATGCCTTAGCAAAAGACTGTTAAGTAAAAATAAATTCCAAGTTGAGCCTCTTAAGCTTGCTTGTTATTTCCTGAAAGACCACTTTATAGTGGTCTGCCAAAAAAAGTGAAAACAACCTCAGAGAATTTTGAGGTTTTATATATATATATATTTGCTTTTTAAGGAAGGAGGAGGCAAAAATCACTTCTGCCAGAGGTAATAACTCTAAAGTTTGCTTGAAACTATTAAACAAAACCTCCCACTTAAGGGTAAGTTGAAATGCTATTTAGAATGATGCTCCATCATACGTCAAAGGAAGTGAAAGTGAAGTCCCTCAGTCGTGTTCAACTCTTTGCAACCCCATGGACTGCAGCTTACCATGCTCCTCCATCCATGGGATTTTCCAGGCAAGAGTACTGGAGTGAGTTGTCATTTCCTTCTCCAGGGGATCTTCCCAACAAAGGGATCAACCCCGAGTTGCAAGCAGATGTTTTACCATCTGAGTCACCAGGAAAGCTCACTCTACTATATGTCAAAGTAAAGTCCAATCATGTTTACAGTTGATAAATTATCTTACGAGATTATATCTTCCACTGAAAGGACCGGTTCTGGTCTTGCTTCATAAAAGCAACATATGAACTTTCGTATTTTATAACCTTTGATAATTGAGATTGTAATGTCATTCTTATTGTCACAGTATGAAATGTTAGGGTATATTTTGTGGTAAAATAAAATAGTCAAAGATAAGAAATTAAGCTATGTGTTATTCAACACTTGGTACCTGCAAAAATTACCCATAAGAAGGCATATTTAAATATGCTACATTTCTAGGAGGAAACTAGAATGTCTGTTTTAATTAGATTAGTAATATACTGCTATATAAAGGTACAATGAGAATTGTACCACTTTTCCCCACAAACATGTGACCTTACCATAGCAAATTATCCATTTATCCCCATTGCTATAAAAGGAATTGCTCTAAAGAGGACATCATAAACAGAATAAAATAAAATCCTAGGAATTGTTATAGTCTCATTTTTTGAACATAATGGATTTTTTTCCTTTAATGTTTAGAACATGTAAAAGAACTAAAGATTTTCAGTTTAAGCCCTTCTAAACTTCCTTATTTAGGACCTAGATAATCTTCACTTAAAATAATGGTGGAGGAAAAACTAATTCTTTTCAACTACCAATTACCAACACAAATGCCTGAATGGTAGCTAGTGAAACAAGTACATGGAATAAAGAAAGGACTGGACGTCCCTATATTTCAGTGAAGAACTAAGTTAGGCTTATTGAAATAATTAACATTCAAACCTAATTTCCACATGGTCATTTTATATAAGGAAAACGTGGGACAGAATGAGACTATTAGGAAGAATTCTACCCACAGAAATCTTCAAAAAAGAATGGACATTTGTGTCTTTCTTATGAAGAAATAATGAAAGAGAGCAGATTGATTTTAAAAAAAAAGACACTTTTATCCTTGAAAATTGTGAATCTAAAATTTAAAGAGTAATAAAGTTGTTGACATTTAAAGAAGGCTGGTACTCTACTGGGTTTAACATGCCCCCCCACAACCCAAATACACTTCCACTTCAAACCTCAGAATGTAACCTTACTAGAAAACAGAGTAGTTAAAGATATTAAGATGATATCATCTTGGATTTAGAGTTGGACCTAAATCCACTGATTGATACTTAAATAAGAAGAAGAGAGGACACGAAGATAGAGAGGTACAGAGNTCAGAATGTAACCTTACTAGAAAACAGAGTAGTTAAAGATATTAAGATGATATCATCTTGGATTTAGAGTTGGACCTAAATCCACTGATTGATACTTAAATAAGAAGAAGAGAGGACACGAAGATAGAGAGGTACAGGGAAGAAGGCTGTGTGACCGTGGAGACTGAAATAATGCAGTTATGGACCAAGGAATGCCAAGGATTTCCAGAAGCGAACAGAAGCTAAGAAAAATCAAGGAAAGGCTATTCTCTGGAGTTTTGGGAGAGAAAATGGCCCTTCTGACACCTTGATTTAGAATTTCTATCCTTCAGGACAGTGAGATAATAAATTTCTATTGTTGCAAGCCACCAAGTCCTTGGCAATTCATTACGGTAGCCCTGGGAATCTCATTCTAATCACCAAACGTGAATAACAGATTGTAATTTCTACAAATCTGTTTTCTCAAACTAGTTTCAAGAGAAAGATTAGTATATTTATATGTATCATGAAGTAACTCATTTACCCAAACTGACCCAAAAACAACAAACCAGTGACAGATCCAGAACCTGCATCTTTCAGACTCATTCTGTGGAATAAAACCTTCTTGAAGTCTTCAGAGATTAAGGGGGAAAGGAGAATTCCTTCATCCTTTGGGCCACCTGATATTTGTCAACATAACCTCCTCAAATGTCACTGTTTCACACAAAGCAAAACAACTGGTATCTGTGTGAGCCAAGGTAATGATCAGAATCCAAAGCACACAAGGCCAGAAGACTCACTTGAACTTGAATGCGGGTTTGAGTCCTACAGATGAGAAGAGTTCTAGAGAAATTTAATATCTCTGGGCAAATAGACAGATAGTTGAGAGACTAGTATATTAATATATAAGTGAGAGAAAAGAAAGGAGGCAGAAAGAAACAGTTTTAGGTTTCAAGTACAAAGGCAAGATCTCAAAATCACAGATCATAGATTTGTAATCAAAGACTTAAATGAATCCCACCTAAACTGTTAGCAGAATCTTAGGGATTCTCAGCATTCATTTCTGAGGCCCAGTTAGAAGAACCTGCATAATTTCAGAGCAATATGAGTAGGAAAGGTACATTTGAGCTGGCTGAGGTTTTAATTGTCCCAAATACCTCTCAATATATTTGGGGCCTATTACCTAAAGATAATAATAAAATCAGACAATCATGCATGCAACATTCACTGAACCCCCATAGTATGCCAGGTACTGTGGCAAGCAGTAGTAATAAAGAAGAAGAGGGGTGAGGGGAAGGAGAGGGAAGAGGAAAAGAAAAAGAAGGAAGATGAGATGAAGAAAAAGATGATAGCACACACTTGCTGACAGGTATTAGGAATGTAGAAATTGATGGCCAGATGTGAAGAGCACAATAGTGCTTTAGGATATGTCTAAAGCACCATGAGAGTCAAATACCAAAGATCTCTGGGTAGGTGAGCTATGACTCCACACAGAGAAGAATGCTCAAGCTGGACAAACCCAAGTAGGAGTGGGAGCTGGGAACGGAAGCAGGGATTAGACACAGAGGAATAGTGTTCAGAGCAATATATTCAATAATCCAGTACGGAGAAATTTGAGGACCTGAGAAAGAAAGATGATGTTGGCAATGAGGAGGCTCAGATATCATACCAAAGATTTCTGATTGTAGCCCTTAGGCAAGTGACAGAATAAGCGAGAATGCAACTATGGCCAAGGTCAAAGGTCATATCCTGTTCTAAATGGACACTGCTATTTGGCTTGAGTTGTTTGGAATGGTGCCAAATCCTTCAAGTTTTAATATGAAAAATGTTTTAATGTGGATATAATTTTACATAAGGACAAATGTCTGTATGTATAACTGTTGGTAGTGTTCAAACATTGTGGAGAGGGAGTAAAATATAAAAGCTAACAGAGCTTTGGATTGTCTATCAGGGATCTTTGCTCCAAATTAATGTTTTGTTAGGGTAGTGACATGATCAGATTTGGTTCATACCAATTATTATAACCATGCTATAACCAAATAGAGAGAGGAAAGACAAAAGGAGTAGAAATAAGTTAGACAGTAGAAGAGTAATAGGGGGATTTCCCTGGTGGTCCACACTTCCAATGCAGGAAGTGAGGGTTCAGTCCATAGTCAAGGGACTAAAATCCCGCATGCTTCATGGTCAAAACATTAAACAGAAGTAACATGGTCACAAATTCAATAAACACTTTAAAATGGCCCACATCAATCTTTTAAATTTTACATTAAAAAAGAAGAGGGATAATGATGGGGAAAGAACAAGACTTAACAGCCATTGGTCACCAATTGCATTTGGAAGATTTAGGAAGCTGGTAACTTGAGACTCCTTGGTTTCTGGCTTGAACAGTTAGAAGGAATCAGATTGAATCAAAAAGACAGCCACTCAATCTCTTTATCCCCATAATTCTCCATCTATTAGAAAAATAGTAACAAACTTGATAAAGGTAATGGTAGTGAAATTTCCTATAAAAAGTAAAATACCTCAAATATCTGAAACATTTTTAAGCTGTTTTTTAGATGTCATTTTATGCCCTGTTCAGGTCTGCTACAAAATAATTTGGGTTGGGGAATGGTGACTAGGTGGGAAGAAGATTTGAGTTTAGGTGGAAAAGATTGGCCATAGATTAATAATTGTAGAAACTGGGGATGAAGATATGAAGGTCAATTTTTTCTATTTCTGTGTATGTTTGAATTGAAAGAGATGAGAATGCGCCATCTTCAAATATGCCCCTTCAGCATATTGATGATTTTGAGCTGAAGACACTTGAGAAACAGCAAGTATAGGAAACACTTTCTGATCTCCCTATTTCTACCTAAAAGCAGGACACAAAATTTTCCGTAAGAAGATGCCCTCTTTGGTACGAGAAAGATAACATTCTTATCATTGGCAATGGGGAAACGGTGCCAAAATAAAATCTCCTTTATTGTCTATGAGTTTCCTTTTATGTCTTCTTTCCTTAGGACCTCCTCAGTCTCCATTACCTCACAGTCCCCAGATCAACCAAGCGTGATAAAGGCACTGTTACATACCCAGCAAACAGCCTGTAGCCTCATGATACTGGAAGGGATTATATATATATATATACACATATATATATACACAAATTATATTCATAAAAACTTTGGGAATCATTCTTTAACATGAAAAATAAAAAGCACAATTCCAAGTGAAGCAGCAATTCCCAGATGTATTGTCCTCATAGCACTTATACACTAATCATATCAGAAAGGCATCTGCCCTTTCTAAACTGTTTGGTTTCTNATAAAAACTTTGGGAATCATTCTTTAACATGAAAAATAAAAAGCACAATTCCAAGTGAAGCAGCAATTCCCAGATGTATTGTCCTCAAAGCACTTATACACTAATCATATCAGAAAGGCATCTGCCCTTTCTAAACTGTTTGGTTTATCACTTCAACCCAAAGGCTGACTTCTACCTCCAGTAACAAGTAACAGTGAATCCAAACTGAATTCTGAGTAAACTTTTGAAATAAGAGATCAGTGTAATATCCTCAAAGCAGAAAAATCCCCAAAGCAGTTTCTTCTTTTAAAGCAGAAATTTATGTTTTCAGGAAAGAAAGGTGCTTTCAAGCAAGACATTTTTCCTAGAAATTTTCACATTAAACTATTATATTTTAAAATGTAACTTGGCCAGAAATAGGTAAGGTGATAAACTTGGTTCAATAAGAGAAGTTAGTAGCATTTGGGTGGCATTCCATAAACTCCTTTTCCTTCCCCATTCCTATCATTATTACTATCATCATCAGTATTTCTTATTATTGTTTCCTTCTACTTTGTCTCAACTTTGTCAGTTTCTCCCCCAGATAAGTTTTACACAGGTTGGAGATCCTCAAGACTAAAAAATATTGCTAATCCTTAATCTGTGTATTCCCTACAAACCACAAGTAAATACAGAAAAACTTTCCTTCTAAAGTCAAAGATGTAGCTTTAAAAACAGCACATTATACAAGTTTTAATTATTTTTTCATAGAAAGCCATAACTCATGTTCCCTATCAGGCTACACAGCAGAAATTTGAAAAGGCTACTTACTTTTGAAGCGAAATTTAAGTTTTCTTCTAAAAAGTCTTTAGGTCAGAAACAGTTCCAGATAATCTAATAGTTCTGCAGTATTTAACCTACTGGATGAGAAAATTCAATTCTTTGCCCAGTCAGTTTAAGAAAGACTTAATTTTTTGAGATGTTATTGTGTGATAGGGGAAAGGGGAATTTTGTATGTGTGGGTGGGTGTGTGTATTTCAATATGTGTGTTTGAATTCCAGCAAATTCAAGTGCCTTCCTAATAGAAAGAATTAGCCAGGATGATAAGTTAATATAAGAATGCTATTAATGTTTCATTGGCATTTGAAGTAAGTTTAAGAATCCAATGATAGAACAAACTCTTATGACAGTTGTTTTAATGGTTAAAATTTTTTGATATAATGACAGATTTCTGCAGTGTAATATAGATGAAGAATCAACTTTAAGACACTGATTTCAAGGAAATATAGCATTCAGTGTAAAATTAATCTTTTACTACAAAATTTAAAAAATGAATTAGACTGTATATTTTCAAAATGATGAAGAAAGCCATATTTGATATTTGTTTGCCATAGGAAAATAATTTTCTGAGTTCTGCTTCATTCCATAAGGTGGGACTAGAGAAGGAAGAAGAGAAAAAGAAGAGTCAAATAAATAACACAGTTCCTCAAGAGAAGTCCCCAAAATCTAATTTTATTTAATTGCTGTAGTGGAACAAAGAGATATAATTTATACATGATCATTTTATGCAATAAAATCTTGTTCTGTTGAGCCATGGCATAGTTAGAAAGTAATATAGTTAAGAAGTTAGGGGGGGAGGCCTTAAGATGGCAAAGGAATCGGACAAGGAGACCACTTTCTCCCCCACAAATTCATCAAAAGAACATTTGAACACTGAGTAAATTCCACAAAACAACTCCTGAAAGCCGGCAGAGGACATCAGTTCAGTTNACTCTGCTTCATTCTACTTTCCAAGGCCAAATTTGTCTGATACTCCAGGTGTTTCTTGGCTTCCTACTTTTGCATTCCGGTCCCCTATAATGAAAAAGACATCTTTTTGGGGTTTTAGTTCTAAAAGATCTTGTAGGTCTTCATAAAACTGTTCAACTTCAACTTCTTCAGCATTACTATTTGGGGCATAGACTTGGATTACTGTGATATTGAATGTATTCCCTTTGAGACGAACAGATATCATTCTGTCATTTTTGAGATAGCATCCAAGTAATGCATTTTGGCCATGCTCAGTAAATCTTTAATCCAGTTTTCTCTTGACAAGCGGGGTTGTTTACCCTCCCTGTTGTTTGACCTGAGACAAAACTATGTTGTACATAAGGAAAACAATGGTGACCTCCCTCACAATGTCCTATTGCTGTGTGCCCCCAACCCTGCAGAAGCCACCACCAACCCATGGCTCTGCTGGAGACTCCCAAACACTCATGGGCAAGTCTGTGTCAGTCTCTTGTGGGGTCACTACTCCTTTTTCCTGGATCCTGGTGCACACAAAGTTTTGTTTGTGCTCTCCATGAGTCTGTTTCCACAGTTCTGTGTACATTCTGTAATTAATTCCCACTGTCCTCCAAAGTCAAATTCCCCAGGGACTCTCAGTGCCTTTGCTGGAGTCCCAGGTTGGTAAATCTGTTGTGAGTCCTAGAACTTTCTTAATAATGCAAGAGTTTATTTGGTATAATTGTTCTGAAATTTCTGGGCTGTCTGCTAGGCAGCTCTGTGGTGGGGCTAATGACAACCTCTTCCATGAGGGCTTATGCCACATGCTTCCTGACCCAGGTCTCCTATAAGGGAAAACATACCCTTAAGCAAGATGAGTTGTTTTGTTGTGCAATCATTAGCTCTGGGTTTAAAGAAAAAAAAAAAGTTTTATGTGACTAAGAAGAAGGAATGTAGAAAAAAAAAAGTTTGTCTTTTTCTCCTCCTTGAGGACCTCAGGCCCCCTTCTTCCTCCTCAGGGGTCCTGGACTCCTCATAAACCTACCTCATAATTAATTCTCTCAGAATCAATAAGGATGTCTTATTCTATCTGTCCTGCAAATTTGGATGTCTACAATCAAGCACGTTTACTTTCTGTCTCTTTCTTTTTGACTTTTCCTCTAAATAAATTTTTTCTGTGATATCCTCTGAATTGGATTTATAAAACTGTCAAAAGATATAATCCTAGCTGATCTGGTTCAAAGCAGCTCAAGTTACCCTATTTGCAACTCTGAGAAGTGATTAACATAAAAAGCTCAAGAGAGCTCTGTCAATTGGATTTCTTATCAGACAGGAGGGTGGTGGGACAGAGTTCAGTAGGGATTTATTAGAAAATATGGGTTTTGCGGAACCCCTCATATCACACCTACTTGAGGGGAATTGGTTATTACATTGGATATATGTAAACTTGGAACTTTCCCTATTTAATGAGGAAAATTCGTGAGAAGTTTTCAAATGAGTGAAACTGTAGTCAATTTGAGCACTAGATAGCATACCTTAAGTGTTTGGGAAGTTCTCAAGAGTTAGCCATACATCTTCCATTTTGGTAGAATTTAAAGGTGACTTGATCTCTGAGCATCCTAGAATTTAGCTCTTAGGGCTTAGGTAGCTATTAGATGTATGCAGCTGATGCCTTTATTGGATGGATAACTTGATAGTTACTGCCACAATCAAGTCACAGATAACTGAAAAACAAAACAAAACAAAACACTTGTTTTGACATTTTTTGAGTATCTATTATATACCAGGTAATGTTCTAAGCATTTTACATGAATTTACTCATCTTTAATATGACACAAAGAAGTAAGTACAATTATTATCTTCAGTTACAGGTGAAGATAGTGATTAAAAGAAAACCCTTGATCACAGGTGTCTGAATCAAGATTTGAATCCAGATAATCTGGCTCCAGATTCAGTCAATAAATATAACATATTATAACTATACCACTTTATACTTATATAATTACATAATTTGCTTTTTACAACATTCGTGTATGTGGATATTTATTTATATTCTTCCATATTCCAGAAAGGATATCAGCTTAGAATATCATATAAGGTAAAAAATACAGGTGATAATATCTTTCTTTTATGACCAACAAAACAAGCAGAGATGAATTCAGCTAAACAGTAGGGCAGCCATGACTAGAAACCAAGTTTCAGTTCAGTTCAGTCACTCAGTCATGTCCGACTCTTTGTGACCCCATGGACTGCAGCACGCCAGGCTTCCCTGCCCATCACTAACTCTGGAGCTTGCTCAAACTCATGTCCATCACGTCTGTGATGCCATCCAACCATCTCATCCTCTGTCGTCCCCTCCTCCTGTCTTCAATCTTTCCCAGCATCAGGGTCTTTTCCAGTGAGTCACTTCTTTGCATCAGGTGTCCAAAGTATTGGAGCTTCAGCTTCAACATCAGTTCTTCTTCAACATCAAAAGCTGAGTTTACTGGTTCATAAAAGGGCTTGGGAATTATTGTTTATTTGGAAAATTTTATGAGGGCTAAGAAGCACAGTTAAATGACAAAGAATATAGGAATAAATGAATATGTGGTAACATCCCAGTGCCACTGGGGGGATCTGGTGAATAGTAAATGTTTAGTTGGTATTAAGACACTTTGTTTTAAGCACTGGTACCACACAGATAAAGTAGATATGATTCTTGCCCTCAGGGAAATCATAGTCTAGTTGGAGTCACTCATGATTACAGTATGATTCATGTTGTAGTGAGGGGTAAGGCAGGCAGAGGACACATCACTAAGGCCTAAGGAGTTTAGGTTATAGCCCCACTGCAGCTGTCTCTTATACACATCTTGTGACCCCATGAATCACAGCACGCCNGGAGTCACTCATGATTACAGTATGATTCATGTTGTAGTGAGGGGTAAGGCAGGCAGAGGACACATCACTAAGGCCTAAGGAGTTTAGGTTATAGCCCCACTGCAGTGAAGACTCATTCAACTAAAACAGTGATCTGATCAAATTTGTGGGAAAGTTCCTTCTACTAAAAGTGCAGAACACATATTGGAGAATGATGAGATTAGAAGATTTCAGCTTTTACCTACCCCTGATTTTTTTTTTTTTTTAGTCCATACCTATTTTCTTTTCTGTTTGTTTAATGAAATACTTTTTAGTGGGTATCTATTATCTTTGCTAGTTGTAAATAATATATAAGTGAAAAGAATTGCTCTCAAAGTCCTCACAGTCCAGCTGGGGATACATTCATTATAAATATATAGATGACAATAAGAATTTAATTGTTCTATTAACACAGTGACAGGGAAGCACAAACTGCCAGAGTGTCTGGAGAGAGCCTACTTTATTAGATTATAATAGCTTCTTGAGGACACATGACTGTCCCTTGTTTCCTGTATCCATAGAAAACATGAAGATGAGTATGAAAAGATCAGTTGAATGTGTTATTATTGTTCCTTGGAGTCTAGAATTTCCACGGACAATGAGCTCCATAGTGGTGGCTCAAGGCTTAGGTCTGCCCCTGCCTCCTTTTCATCTCAGCTAATCTTTTCACCCTTGTTAAAGTTGCGTATATGAAATCATCGATAAAAATACTTCAGTCTTTTATGGCTCACTCTTTTCTTCCTAACATAATATATGTAGCTGTTGGAAAAATTCAGTCACACATTGGATAAGACTCCATAGTAGATGACCAAAGCTATGACCTTATTCCTTTTGGTTTTAAAAGCCTTGATGGGTAGGAGTTCATGCTGCATAAACTCAGAACCACTAAAATTTGAGAAAACAGGCTGTAGAAGTCAGTTCTACCCTTCACCTCCCATATCAAGATGATATCCATAAGAATTTCAGCCAGACACAGAGAGCATTGAATTTGCCATCTTAGTAGGAAATTTCTGGAGGAATGACTCCTCAAAGAAATCTGCTCAAAACCTTTTTTTTTTTTTTTTTAAGATTTTCAGTCAAGTTTAGTTCTGGGAAAACACTGTTGGTTGTGGCCAACTGCTTTCATTTTGCCCTGGTTCAGAGGCTTTCACCACAGGGTTGTAACTTATAATTCCAGTTTGCCTTTAAATTGTGGCCAAATAGTGATTTCTGACCCCAGAAACTTTTTTCAAATGTTCAGATATGAAGGTTGTGTTATAGTCTTGATTTCCTTGCAAGAGGATGGGGTTGGTAGAAATGCAATAGAGGTGAACATCTGTGGCACTGACCTAGTTTGCTGTTTTCAAAAAATTATTATTTTAAGGTCTGTTATTAGCTGAGGACCTTCAGGGTGTCAAAGTGTGGTTGGTCTTTTCTGAATTTTCTATTCAAGTAGGAGAGAGGCATTTCCCATCTCTCATACATAACTATAAGAGTTTAGTTGGTTGACTTAGACAAGGGGTTATTCTCACAGTTCTAACTAGGGGGAAGAGAGAGATAAGAGATAGAGAGAGAAAGGAGAGCGATGGGGGAGGAAAAGAGAGAGGGGGAAGCTTTCTACAACTCAATGAAAAACAAAAGAAGTAAAACAATCAAAAGAAATTATAGAGAAGATAGGAATAGGGTAATGAAGTTAGTTTATGCTAAGCAAACTAAATCCTGTTGTCATTAGAAAGAAAACATTCCAAATTTTCTTCTTTCTGCCTGAACTAAAGATTTGCTCCTGAAGTCATCTCAGTACCAGGTGATTGACACTAAACCCAGAGAGTGAAAAGGAAGAGGGATGAACAAAGATGTTGTCCTTGACAGCTATTCAGGCCTCATTCAAGTGGTCTTCCTTCTGTCTAGCTGCCTAAACTTGAAGGTCCATTATTAAAATTTGTGTGATTGTTATAGCTAAGAAGTGGGAGTCTGTCCTACAGCCAAGATGGGGATTCAAAGAGGAAACTATAAGCTCAGTCACCAGATATTTTCCACAGATGTTTTGATAACCACAGTACAATGTTTACCATGTGTTGTAAATGTTCATTTTTCTTTGTCATTACTACTTTGGCCACCTCATGAGAAGAATTGACTCATTGGAAAAGACTCTGATGCTCGGAGGGATTGGGGGCAGGAGGAGAAGGGGACAACAGAGGATGAAATGGCTGGATGGCATCACTGACTTGATGGACATGAGTCTGAGTGAACTCCGGGAGTTGGTGATTGACAGGGAGGCCTGGCGTGCTGTGATTCATGGGGTCGCAGAGTCAGACATGACTGAGTGACTGAACTGAACTGAACTGAATGTAACACACTGATAGTGTTAAGTAAAGGCAACAATGTCATAAGATTGTAATAGTTCCCAGATTTGTAATCCATTGGAGAAGGGAATGCCATATCCTCTCAAATATTCTTGCTTTGAGAATCCCATGAACAGTATGAAAAGGCAAAAAGATATGACACTGAAAGATGAAGCCCTCAGGTCAGTAGGTCCAATATGCTGCTGGAGAAGAATAGAGAAATAGCTCCAGAAGGAAAAAAGAGGCTGGGCCAAAGTGGAAAGGACGCCCAGTTCTATATGTGTCTGGAGATGAAAGTCAAGTCCGTTGCTGTAAAGAACAATATTGCAAAGGAACCTGGAATGTTAGGTCTATAAGTTAAGGTAAACTGGAAGTGGTCAAACTGGAGATGGCAAGAGTGAATGTCAACATCTTAAGAATCGGTGAACTAAAATGAATGGGAATGGGTGACTAATTCAGATGACCATTATATCTACTGAAAGGTTGTTGTTGAATGAAAAGATGCTGGGATTCTTGGCCTCTGGAGAAGAATTCAATCCGGGGCCAGAGATGAGGCTTGATCGCTCAGAACTTTTGTGTAATAAAGTTTTATTAAAGTATAAAGGAGATAGCGAAAGCTTCTGACATGGGCATCAGAAGGGGGCTGAAAGAGTACCCCCCTGCTAGTCTTCTGCTGGATGTTATATAGTCACTCAGTTTAGTCGCTCAGTCATGTCCGACTGTTTGCGACCCCATGAATTGCAGCACGCCAGGCCTCCCTGTTCATCACCACTTCCTGGAGCCCACTCAGACTCATGTCAATCGAGTCCGTGTTGCCATCCAGCCATCTCATCCTCAGTCGTCCCCTTCTCCTCCTATCCCCAATCCCTCCCAGCATCAGAGTCTTTTCCAATGAGTCAACTATTCGCATGAGGTGGCCAAAGTACTGGAGTTTCAGCTTTAGCATCATTCCTTCCAAAGAAATCCCAGGGTTGATCTCCTTCAGAATGGACTGGTTGGATCTCCTTGCAGTCCAAGGGACTCTCAAGAGTCTTCTCCAACACCACAGTTCAAAAGCATCAATTCTTTGGCGCTCAGCCTTCTTCACAGTCCAACTCTCACATCCATACAAGACCACAGGAANTGATTATTTCTAATTAAAGTTACTTGGAAAGCAGCACATATATGAACCCTTTGATTCTTCTTTGTCTCTTTGAATATAGGAGATAAATCTCTCTTGTGAAGAGTACCCTCCCAGTAACTGGATGCTAATAGAGACATCCTTATCACCAGAGATAATTCATTTCAGGTCTGACAAGCCCATATACACAAACCCTGTTCCTTATTAAAGAAGGAATTAAATACTTTATTACCCAAGCCTGAACTTTGCTTAATTTCCTTATTTATTAAGGCCTCAAACCTAAGCCTCTTTGTCTTGTCAAATGCTCACAAATGTATTGTTTCTTTACATAAAAAGATGCAAAATCTGCCTACTTCATATCACTCTCTGAGCATCATTTTATGATCTCTCATGCACATGAAATTTTCTCCTGTTAATGTGTCTTGTATAAATTTTATTACTTGTACAGGCACAAGAACTCAAGAGGAGCAAGGAATAGTAGCCAGGAATAGTTCCACCTCCTGGACAGTACCAGTCAAGTTCAAGCTTAAGAAAAATAATAGCTCCATCATTACCAGTGCTTTCCACAATTAAATTTGCAACAGTAAAATAGCTATAACATGATATATGAGTTTGCATTTGATCTCCTATTAGCCATGAGTTGTTTCTCTTCCCTTGAGCAGTCAGATGACATTCAGTTTTTATTTCTCTGAATCGTTAAAGTCCTGGTTACTATATCTTCTACATATGAGATTATATCAAAGGTCTAAACGGTCACTGTTCAGTTCAGTTCAGTCGCTCAGCCATGTCTGACTCTTTGTGACCCCATGAATCGCAGCATGCCAGGCCTTCCTGTCCATCACCAGCTCCTGGAGTTCACTCAGACTCATGTCCATCAGGTCCGTGATGCCATCCAGCCACTTCATCCTCTGTCATCCCCTTCTCCTCCTGCACCCAATCCCTCCCAGCATCAGAGTCTTTTCCAATGAGTTAACTCTTGCACATGAGGTGGCCAGAGTACTGGGGTTTCAGCTTTAGCATCATTCCTTCCAAAGAAATCCCAGGGCTGATCTCCTTCAGAATGGTTGGATCTCCTTGCAATCCAAGGGACTCTCAAGAGTCTTCTCCAACACCACAGTTCAAAAGCATCAATTCTTCGGTGCTCAGCCTTCTTAACAGTCCAACTCTCACATCCACACAGGAAAAACCATAGCCGTGACTAGACGGACCTTAGGCAGCAAAGTAATGTCTCTGCTTTTCAATATGCTATCTAGGTTGGTCATAAGGAGTAAGCGGCTTTTTATTTCATGGCTGCAGTCACCACCTGCAGTGATTTTGCAGCCCCCCAAAATAAAGTCTGACACTGTTTCCACTGCTTCCCCATCTATTTCCCATGAAGTGATGGGACCAGATGCCATGATCTTAGTTTTCTGAATGTTGAGCTTTAAGCCAACTTTTTCACTCTCCTCTTTCACTTTCATCAAGAGGCTTTTCACTGTAGTCTAACACAAACAGAAAACACCTGTGTATTCATAAATTTCCTTTGTCCAAAGACAACAGGACCCAATGGCACTAAATGTACATGAGCACATTTACTAAAGGTGAAGATAAATACCATTAAAGAACAGATGGGTTCAGCTTCAAAAGACAATGCGACAAACAGATGTTTTCTTCTTATCTGTTTAAGATATCTGGATCCTGTAGAGATATTTCTACATGGAGCACTCAGGGTACAGGCTAATTTTTTTCTTGGGCTAGAGCACTGGTTCAAAAAATGTGTTCAAGAGTTTTAAGCAACTTAACATTTATCATCCTAGAAAGCCATGTTCTGCAGTCTGCCTTAAGAATGTATATTTGGGGGACTCTGTTGATCCAGTGGCTAAGACTTCACACTCCCAATGCGAGGTGCCCAGCTTCAATCCCTGGTCAGGGAGCTAGATCCCAAACGCAGCAATTACAACAGTGCCACCATATAAATGACTAATTTTTTTTAAATGCCTATTTTGTGAAAGCAAAACTATGGCTAAAGGCTCAAGCAATCAGTCTTCCCAGCAGGATTGTGTGGCAATCCAGTCTAGGCCAGCTTTTCAGCCAGGATGTAAACAAAAATAAAAGTCAAATTTTTCATTACCCATGAAAGTTCCTATTCCTTTGAAAAAGAAGTTTGGGGAGTTATAGTTTCTCATGGACAGAATTACATATGGGAATTCTATATATCTTCTTCCAGTGGGATCCTGTTGTGCACCTCTCATGTTAATCTCTTTTTTTTAGATTTTAAAAATCTCTATTCTGAGCCTAAAAATATATGTCTCCATGTCTGTTCCCACTGGGAAGCCTTTCCAAATACCAATAGATATGATTATTAGGACTTCCCTGGTGGCTCGGCAGTCAAGAACCTCCCTGCAATTCAGGAGCTACAGGAGACGCAGATTCGATCCCTGGGTCAGGAAGATCTCCTGGAGAAAGCCATAGCTACCCCCTCCAGTATTCTTGCCTGGAGAATCCTATGAACAGAGGAGCCTGATGGGCTACAGTTCATGGGGTAGCAAAAAGTCAGACATGACTGAAGAGACTTAGCACACATGACTATTGAAGTGTTAATCTCTGATTGCCACTAAGGTTATTTTAAATCTATCATCACAGTCAGAAAAATTGTACTTCTTTCTTAGCATCAGTCACTTTGTGTTCAAATTTGAAATGTCTGCCTCCCTCAGTCAGTTCAGTCATTTTAGTCGTGCCTGACTCTTTGTGACCCCATAGACTGCTGCATGCCAGGCTTCCCTGTCCGTCATCAACACCCAGAGCTTGCTCAAACTCATGTCCATCAAATCGGTGATGCCATCCAACCATCTCTTCCTCTATTGTCCCCTTCTCATCCTGCTTTCAATCTTTCCCAGCATCAGGGTCTTTTCCAAGGAGTCAATTCTTCGAATTGGCCAAAGTATTGAAATTTCAGCTTCAGCATCAGTCCTTCTAATGAATATTCAGGACTGCCTCCTTTACTCAGTTCAGTTCAGTTAACTCGTTCAGTCGTGTCAAACTCTTTGCAACTCCATGAACCTCAGCATGCCAGGCCTCCCTGTCCATCACCAACTCCCGGAGTCCACCCAAACCCATGTCCATCAAGTCAGTTATGCCATCCAGCCAACTCATCCTCTGTTGTTCCCTTCTCCCCCTGCTCCCAGTCCCTCCCAACATTAGGGTCTTTTCCAATGAATCAACCCTTCGCATGAGGTGGCGAAAGTATTGGAGTTTCAGCTTCAACATTAGTCCTTCCAATGAACACCCAGGGCTGATGTCCTTTAGGATGGACTGGTTGGATCTCCTTGCAGTCCAAGGGACTCTCAAGAGTCTTCTCCAACACAACAGATCAAAAGCATCAATTCTTCGGCTGTCAGCTTTCTTCACAGTCCAACTCTCACATTCATACATGACTACTGGAAAAATAGCCTTGACTTAAATGGATCTTTGTTGGCAAAATAATGTCTCTGCTTTTGAATATGCTATCTAGGTTGGTCATAACTTTCCTTCCAAGGAGTAAGCATCTTTTAATTTCATGGTTGCAGTCACCACCAGCAGTGATTTTGGAGCCCCCCAAAATAAAGTCTGACACTGTTTCCCCTGTTTCCCCATCTATTTGCCATGAAGTGATGTGACCAGATGCCATGATCTTAGTTTTCTGAATGTTGAGCTTTAAGTCAACTTTTTCACTCTCCTCCTTCACTTTCACTAGAGTGTTCCAATTCCCAGTACTGTGCTTGGCCCCTAAGTTTTTAACTGAGTGTGTGAGTGAGTGAATCTATCTGCTAATCCTTTCAACCAATTACTTTTTGCTTATCCTGAGCATCACTAAATTACTTTTAATCTTCTATCATTCTCCCAAATCTATTGTATAAAACTGGAGTTATCATATCTTAAACATTAATAAGATAAAGAATTGAGGGTGTGACAATTATCATTCTTAAGTAGCAATAGCTATGTTTTACATTACCTTGTTATATGGAAAGTAAAATGTATCTTAGAGGTTACAATTAGCAGAGATTATTTTCTTTTTCTTTTGGACACATCCCAGAGCTTGCAGGAACTAGTTCCCCCACCAGGGATCAAACCCCAGGGCTGAGCAATGAAAAGGCCAAGTTGTAACCACTGGACTGCCAGAAAATTCCCTAGCAGGCACTTTAACTAAACTTATTCCCTTAGAATTCTCTTGAATTGCCACCATTCTACCTAATGATGTGGTATAATCCAAAATTAGAATACAGCACACACAGCAGCAGTGGAAACATTTACTGGTGTTTTCCTTTACAAGGAAACATTTTTTCTCTCTACTTACATTTACTTTTAACTTTTTTCTTTCTGTCTTAACTGAGTCTTCCATTCACCAATGGGACCTGAAGGCTGGTGATTTTGGAGATTACAGAATCTATATTCAGAAAAGGGTTAAGCATTTATTTCTAAGCTCAAATGGTAAAGATTCTGCCTGCAATGCAGGGAACCCAGGTTTGATCCCTGGGTTGGGAAGATTCCCTGGAGAAGGATATGGCAACCCACTCCAGTATTCTTGCCTAAAAAACCCCATGGATGAGGGAACCTGGTGGGCTACAGTCCATGGGGTCCCAAAAGTGTTGGACACAACTAACACTTTCACACAGCTTTATTATCCAGTGATTGGATAGCTCAAATGATTCAACCTTTAGGTATTACTAAACTCTTTAAATAAAAATATATTGGTGACACGTAGATTTGCCTAACTCCCAGGGATGCTGCAATGATGATACCTATGAAGTATTCTTCACAAGAAGCTCTGTATATCTGAAGTATAGTGTTATTTCCCCTCTCTTACCTATATTATTAAATCTTGTTTATTGTGGTTCACTGCATTTGGCCCAAAACTATAAGAAAGATAGCTGTAACAAATGTAGAGAGAATTGTTTTTGACTTATAGGAGCCCATAAAAGCCAATATGTGTAGTTAGATTAGGGATATCTCTAGAAAAAGTTAGGAATTATGAATTCCTAGTCCAAGAACTAGGGGTTTTCCAGGTGGCTTAGACAGTAAAGAATATGCCTGTAATGCAGGGGACCTGGTTCAATCCCTGAGTTGGGAAGATCTCTTGGAGGAAATCATGGCAACCCACCCCAGTATTATTGCCTGGAGAATCCCCATGGACAAGGAGCCTGGAGGGCAACAGTCTGTGGGGTTGCAAAGAGTGAACGACCAAGCATAGCAGTAAGCACAGTCCAAGAGCAATGAAGAAATGTTTATCATGGCTACTGGCATAGCTAGACAATACAGAGAATTTGGAGGGTAATAACAGTAATCTAAGCCTCATTTGAAGAATATAGTCAGTGAAAAGGTTATTGTTACCATCTTTCTAAATTCCATATATATGCGTTAGTATACTGTATTGGTGTTTTTCTTTCTGGCTTACTTCACTCTGTATAATCAGCTCCAGGATTGGGAACACATGTACACCCATGGCGGATTCATGCTGATGTATGGCAAAACCAATACAATATTTGTAAAGTAAAAAAAAAAAAAAAGAATATAGTCAATGAAAAGGGAAGAGTCATATCTAGCAAAATTCACTTCAAATGTAGAAATTCAGTACAAGCTGCAGTAACAATTTCCTTTTTCTTTCCATCTATAGATTCTGAGGCTGCATTGCTTGATGACTGTAAGATTGATCTTTGCCTCAACAAAGATCACAGGGCACCAGTTGAAGGAAATAGGAGAGTTCAGTCTGTGCTTCCACAAGAGAGCACAGCTAATCCCTGCACTGAGATGTCGCTGGTCAAAATCTACACACAGAAACTAACATTTCAGAGCAGAAACTAAATCACCTAAGTAGTCTGTGCATTTTAGGCACAAATACAGGGTAACTGTGAACACGATTACCTAAGAAAGTGATGTTGAGTAAGCTTATCTCTAGCATTTTCCCCCAAATTGTAGGTCACAAACTATTAGTGGACCACAGGATTGATTTAATTGGTTGGAATAAGCTTTTTAAAGAAAACAAGTGAAATAGACAATAATACAATGAAATAGAAAAAGATAGATAAGAATGGGACAGAATAGGAAATACAGAAGGTACTATACTCCCATATAGTAAGTGTGAGTATGAATTTACAAACCTTTTCTATATATTATACATGCATGCAATGGGTCACAGGTAAATGTATTTTTTTTTACTGTGGAATGGGTCAAACCACTTTGATTCTTCAAAGTTTTCAGCCTGACACACCTGGATATTGCATCCTCAGTGCAGCTGTTTTCTAATTATGTGGTCTTGGGTAAGTTATTAATTCTCTTTAATCTCTTCAGCAACCACAACAAAATTCTGAGCTATCTCCGGGCTCTTTAGTGTCTATAAATGACTGAACTACTGGACTAGGCAACTTTGTTTTCTACATGAAGACAAGCAGGACTGGAATCTGGCTTCTCAACTTGGGAGCAATAAGGCCTTGCCCAAACTATTTAACTTCACTGCTCTTTTGTTTTCCTTTTTTCTTTTTTTTTTCAATTAAAAAAATATGACTATTAATGGCAACACTCTCACATGTCTGCTGCGAAATTTTAATGAGATAAAATACAGATTGCTTAGCACAAAGCTTGTGAAGAGGTTCCAAACATGCCACCCTAAATATGCCCCTTTCCCATATTACTGTGACTCTTTTGAGATGAAGGTGATTGAGCAACAGCAAATGCAATCTTTCTGACCTCCCCCTTGAGCAACAGTAAATGCAGACAATATTCTGACCTCTCCCTTGATGTCTGAAGATTTCCCTTGTGAAAGGTGTACTCTGTACCAGGAAGAGGGAAACATCACCAGAGACGGGTAGCCGATGCTTAAATGAATGTGTACAAACAAACTTATGAAAATGACCCTTATCCCCCAGTAGTTTCTCTCAGATATTTCCTAGCCACAATTTACTGTCCCTCAAATCTTAACCCCCTTTCCTTTTGTCTTGTCACTTCTTCACAATTTATCATTCTCTGTTAAAAAGATCTGTAAACTCTTGATCCTCACTGTTCCTTTGGGTCACCCTTTTTCCTATAAAAACTTACATGTGTGGGTAAAAATATTCAATAAAGTTTGTGTAGTTTTCTCCTGTTAATCTGTCTTTGGCCAGTTCAATTCACAGGCCCCAGCTTTAGAACTTAAGAGGATAAAAGAAAGTTCTTTTTCTGCCATTACACCAGACACATTGTAAATACCAAATAAATGTAATGTTCTTATTGTTAATAAATTAACAAGAAATTAAGAATAAAAATTAATAAATTATCCCCTTTATTATCCTACACCCTCCTCTGTATGAAAGACAAGCACAAAGAAAGGATAGAAACCCAAGACCATGTAATAATTCATAGACCTGCTGGCATCAAAGTTTCCTAGGAAATACCAAAATAAGATTTTTTAAAAAATCTAAATATATGAGCCATTAAAAAATAGTTCTGTTGGAAATAAAATACTTGGTAGTCATATTGCAGTGAAGCCAGATATGATGGTGGCACTGTGCCTGAGGAATGGCATTTATCACTGCAACATTCTCCCTGAGTTTGCTCAGTGGTAAAGAACCCACCTGCCAAGTAAGAGATCTGAGCTCAATCCCTGGGTCAGGAAGATCCCATGGAGGAGGAAATGGCAACCCACTCCAGTATTCTTGCCTGGAGAATTCCAGGGTTAGAGGAGCCTGGTGGGCTACAGTCCCTGAGGTTGCAAGGAGTTGGACATGACTTAGTAACTAAACAACAACATCCTCCCTGAAAAGGAGCCTACCTACATGAGATCTCCATGGGTCATGACTCTGTTTGCAGATTAGACTGACTCAAGCCTTAGTCTGTGTTGTATGTTGCATTAACTTGGCTGCCTCTTTGTGTCCTGTGGAAAAGTCCACTTAGAAAACAACATATTCTAGCTCAGACTTAAGACTGTCTTCTCTCAGCCTGACTGAAACATTTTTCTGAACTGTCAAATGTGATTTCTTTTCAGTCTTTTCAATTGGATTAGTGAAATAAGCAAGTGGCATATAAGTGACATTTTAAACAAATATTAGCAAAACAAATTATTAATATAGAACCCAGATAGTTTTACTACGTTAAGTCATTATATCTTAGTTTGGCTAAACAGGCTGGTTCTGTTTCTATTTCACTAGAGAGGAGAAAGAGCAGTTATCAAAAATCAAAGAAGCAGTAGTTAAGAAGAGTATTTCTTGGCATCTAACTTACTCTATTGGCAGGTTTATTACAGCTACACAAGAAGAGTCATCATTAGTAACCATTATTATTGCTGAAATTAAACAATACACCTAGCACATCACATATATGTATCAAAATAGGCGACTAATGCTATCAAAAAGAAAAATTAACTAAAACATCGACCTTCTAGTGCCATTATAAAGGTATATGAACAATCCTTGTCATCTCTGCCCCTCTCTGCTTCTCCGTAAAAACCTGACCACATTTACCCTTGTAGATGAGCACAGCAGGAACTGCTGTCTGT
This sequence comes from Neotragus pygmaeus, assembly GCA_006410875.1. NCBI lineage: Eukaryota > Metazoa > Chordata > Mammalia > Artiodactyla > Bovidae > Neotragus > Neotragus pygmaeus. The sequence goes on from SJYV01009950.1 coordinate 673,808, forward strand.
CTCCACCAAGAACAGAGGTGAACAGGAGTGCCCTCTAATTTTCACCTGAGACCAGAGAAACAGGAACTCCGAGCAAGTGTGATAGGAGACTAAGAATCTGGCCAGTTTATGACAGGATGGGAGTGTCCTTGAAATTCACCAATGGGGAGAAAGCACAGAAGAGAAGGACCTCTGAGAGGCTAGAGAAATCAGCTATGGAAATACCCAAGAACATACGTGAAGAAAATTGTAAGCTGTTCACTTCAGAATTTTTGAAGAGTCTGAACTTAGTATAAGATCGGGGGATAAACCAAGGATAAGTTTGAGGGATGAGGACAAAATATTTATAAGACTAATTATTTTTTTACTTTAAAAAAAAAAGTAAGCCAGATTAGACAGATCACAAGACAATGTCAAAGAGTTAAAATTTTAAAGACACGTGCTCACTTGTCAACATAAGTATGAGGTAATGAATCTCCCAAGAGGGTATTTAATTAATATTTTAGCTACTTAATGAGTGTTTATGGTCTGGGCAAAAAAAAATCTTTTATTCAGTTCTGTATGGCTTATCTGCTTTTAATTTTAAACACACAATCCTTATAATTGAAAAAATCCAAGATAATAAGTAATGTTTATGGATGGCCTAAACTGCCTTAACTAGTGTGATATTTATTATATTTTAAATGCTAACATGAGTACAGCAAGACTTTCATTAAAATGTCATTAAGAGACAGTGTTTCCAGGAAAACAATTTCAACCAAATCCTTAAAATCAGACAATCAACAACTAATTCTGAAATCACCTAAAGGGTTTTCTGTGAAAATTAATTATGGGATTTATATCACTAAGTAACACCCTGGAGTAAAAATAATCCTCATTTTCTAAATGAAGAAATAAGCATTAGAAAAAAATTAAAAGATGACCACCATCCCAAAGCTAGCTAATTCCGATGCTCAAGTTGTGCCCAAGCCTCTCTATTATATGAGCCACTATCATAGAGATGAAAATATGAAACAAACACAGGACATATTCTTGAGAGTAGGCCCAAATATTTTAATTATCTAGTACCGTATATAGATGATGGACATCTTTCTGCTTGTATAATTAACCAACATATGGCTATTAGAATTGGCCTCACTTGAAAGAAAGGAATTAAAATTCAGTCTAAATATCTTCAAAGGTATGCCTTTAGTTAGACTCAAAGTGCAGTTCTCTTGCCCCTAAACTATCCCTTGGTTTTGGTATAGATAACATTTGCAGAATGATTACTTCTTCTATTAATTTTTTTCACTCAGCTATTTTTGTGCATGTGCTTTAGCTTCAAATGATTAGAAGTATTAGCATAGCAGTTGTGTCTTATGTTTTAACTTAGTTTACTCAGACTTGATCGGGAAAATGGAAATATTGTATTATTTACTAACTTTCCACATACTGCCACCTAAAAGTTAGAATACATCATTTAAACTAACAGACCAACACTTTACCTTAAGTAGAAGTAAGTTGTGGAGGTCTTTCACCTCCTGGTTAATGTCTGTGATCTTCTAACTTTGCCAACAGTGATTATGTTAGTTGTTGAAACTTGTTATATAACTTTCTCAGAAAACTGTCATAGAGAATGGGCAAGTTCAAGCCTAAACACCTTTAGAGTTTAAAGCATGATACAGTAACTGAAGAGAGTGAGCTAGTTTGAGCCTAACCTGAGCCCCAATCCTGAGACAAGTTGATGAGTGCTAATATTTCAGCTTTTCTTTTTCTAACCCACCTCCCTTCCTTCTCTCTCAGACACTCTACATGTGTCAATGCATTTAATACTAATATCAACCCTCTGAAAGAGGCACAAGTATTGTCCCTATTTCACAAATGTCACTCAACTTCTTTATACCTCAGGCTGAGCAAATTTCCATTGAATCCCTGGGATTCAGATTTCAGAACTGTTTCTATTGCATTGGCAAAGTCCTGGAGTGCCTTAATGCAGCAGGTCAGAAGAAAATAAAACAGTTTCAAGGAGGCCCAGTGGGTTCTTCAATTTAAGAGATCTGTTTCATCAAGAGTCTGACTTGACTGATGTCTGAGATGTTTCTGGTAATTTACAAAGCTTTAGAATAAAATTTTTAAATCCGAGGAAGAAAATTCAAGAAAGTGCCCAAGGACATATGACTCGAAGCAAAGTCCCAAAGCAGAGGTTTGGCTGCACCCCGGCTGGGTCCGGAGCTCTCTTGTCTCCCGGAGCATCGATCTGCAGTCAAGTGTAGCCTGGCAGCAGCTGGACCATGAAGAGGGTCATACACGGAGGGACACACCACACGTTAAACCCTTCCATAGTCCTACCAGTGGCAAAATTGAGGAGTTTCTATCATTTTTTTCACATATTTTTCCCAAAATGACTGAAAATGTCTCCCACTTCACCCAGAAACACTGCCACGTATCCTACTCTCAGCTTTGCTGGTCTCTCTAGACTTTTGCTCTAACCCACTACTTCTTTCTGCTTGAACTGTCCCGATACCTTCAGTTTTCCTCGGTGCCTTGCTTTTATTTCCCTGTTTAGAGCATTCTGATGGGCACCGTAGTCCTCCGCCTGCTTAAGTTTAGATTCTGGTTTCTCCTCTGAACTGTCTTGAGATGTCTCTTGTCTTATTTGGGTTCTATAATCTCTACAACCCAAGTGAGGCTCCCCAACTTCCCTCCAATGTCTACATCTACTAGTTTGCAATCAGTTAAAATATACCACGTGATTCTGACCTTACCTGGTTCACACCCTCAGTTTCCATTATTTACTTCTCTCTTGCTCCGGTTCCTTAGCTAACTTACTTCTGTTTAGATTTTCATGAAGTAATAGTTTAACAGGCTCCCTCAGGGTCTTCGTTTGCCTAAGGAAGAACTTCAGACCTTAAAGAGGGCTATCAAGGAGTGACTAAGGCATCTCAAACCACTCCATAAGTGTTGCCTACTTGATTTATTGATTGAACTGTTTTAAATGGTGCATGCCAAAAGCAGACATGGAGGATATTACATGCCAAGAGCAGACATGGAGGATACCAATGTAGATTAGATTTTTTTTTTTCATGCAGCATCTTAGTTTCCTGAGTAGGCATCATACCACCCTGTTCCCCCTACACTGGGAGCATGAAGTCTTTTTTATTTTTTAGGGAATAGCTGATTAACAAGCAGTGTTGTAATCGTTTCAGGTGAATAGGTGCATAGCAAAGCTACTCAGCCATACATATACATGTATCCATTGCAAGGGTGGAATCTTAACCACCTGCCTGCTAGGGAAGTCCTCAGGTTCTATTTTTATGTGGTTTACATTCTAGTGAAGGAATCAGATAACAAGCAAAAACCAAACAAACAAATAATTTCAAAGTGATAAATGCTGAATTAGTCTGTCTGAGCTGCTATAAGAAAATACCACAGACTGGGTAGCTCATGAACAACACAATTTTTTCCTCACAGTTCTGCAGGCTGCGAGGCCTCAGATCAAGGTGCCAGCATGCTCAGGTGAGGGTCTTTTTCCAAGTTGCAGACTTCTCACTGTCTTCACATGGTGGAAGGAGGCTTGCAAGCTCTTCAGTCCTCCTGGATTAAGGCACCCATTCTTCATGATCTAAACATCTCCTGAAGGCCCAACATCCTAATATCATCCCAACAGGCATCAGGAGTTCAGCATATGAAGACTGAGGGGATTCAAACATTCAGACTGTAGCAAATGCTACTATAAGATTTAAAGAGAAAATTGAGAAAGAGCAGAGTTAAAAAGGCAATTCTTGTCCATTTTACAGTATACAATATATAAAGTTAATTCCTAAAGAGATTGTACCAATTAATACTTCCTCCAAAAATTGGTGCTTATTCCCCAGACCCAAACTAACACTGTATTATTATATTTTTCAAGTCTTNCTCTTGACATTTTGGGTGGGATCATTCTTTGTTGTGGGGGTAGTCCTCTGCATTGTAGAACATTTAGCTGCATCCTTGGGGTCTACACCCTAGAGGCTGGTAGCATTACTTCCTGGCTGTGACAACCAAAAGTGTCCAGATGGTGCCAAATGTTCCCTGGGTGGGGATGGTGGGGTAAACAACCCCTGGTTAAGAACCACTGTTCTTAAAGAAACTGATTCTTTATAGCTTGATATCATCATTTCCCACCCAGTCAGAATTAACACCAAGCAGAACTCACAGCAGGCTTCAGTTGCACCCAGATTCATTGTCAAAAGAAAATGAGAGTCAAGGGAAGCCAAAATAATGTTGTAGTTTGCTATGTTTCATCAGTCTCTCTAAGATTATATAGTAAATGGTAGCTTTAAGCTAAAAGATGAAAATGTAGAATAATGATGTCTAAATCTCTTATAACAACAACTCTACTAATTTCTGTTCTTTGTTTCTTTTTCAGGGCTAGGGAATGAGCCAGAGTTAGTGTGCTTAAAGTTCAAACAGAATGAGATCAGTAGGATGAGAAAGCACATGCTAAAAGCATCCTTACTCTAGCCTCATGTAAGCTCTTTTGGGGTGACTCAGGAAAGGGTTATGTGGTACAGTCAGCAGCCCATTTCCATGGACATTCCCTAGCCTTTTTTCTGCTTCTGGCCCTACCATCTTTGTTACTTCCTGTATTTCCTATATCAAAGTAGGAAGTTGTGACTTAATGGCTTAGCAGTGTACACATTTGTGTTTGTCATGACTTGTTAAAACCAGGATTTCATGAAATTTCAGTCTGTGTGGCTCTAAATGTTATTTTGGGTCTAAAAATTCCCAGAATGCAATTAAGCATATTTATTTGTTTTACAAGGACAAAAAAATATTTATGCATGAGAACACACAATTTTACCTCCTTCCCCACTTTTTTGAGCTGGAAAAGATTGTTTCTTGCTAAGTTAGATTCCAGAATCTTTTTGTTGTTATTGTTGAGAATCTAGTTAATAAAATTAAAGAGTGAATTTAAACTATATCATAAAGAACAAAGTGGATAGGAGATAGAACTGTGTATCTACAAAAATGCCTAAGAGAAGAAAAGTGAGAGAGAGATTTGGGGAATAGCTGGCATACGTGTAAAGTACACTGTTGATGATAAAAATACTTTTAATTTAAAAATATTTAAAAAATTTAAAAGTACCTTTAGTTATTTCATTATGTATTAAAGCTACTAGAAATAAACAGAAGGAATTCTTTCAAACTTAGCTACAGAATTTTTTTTTTTTTTCTAATTTAAATAATTCAAGTTTGGCCAAGACTCAGCAATTTGAGCTCAGGGTTAATTCATGGGCTACATTTGGAAGTGACTGACTGTAGTAACTTCCCTGTCAGGCTAATCTTCGCACCTACTGAGGCTGTTCTTTTACATCAAATGACAAGACAAGAGGGCTGAAGACAGACTTGTCAGTCAATACACAATCCACCATATCGTTCATTAAAAACAAATTCATTAATGAATGTCATGGAGACCTGACCCCGACTCTTAAAATGCTTACAGTCTTGTCTGTAAGTAGCCTGTAAGTAACATACATATGGTAATCCCCATATAAACTAAATGTGTATCACCAAATGAGCCTGGAATTTTCATAATAATGGAACTTATTCTAAAATTGTACACAGCCTTCTGTAGAATCACTAAGAATTGTAGAATTTTCCAGTTACATTAGATTGGTGTATATAGCGTGAATAACTGTGTTAGAACGATTCCAGTCCTCACAATTTTTGGACATCTCTAAAATAACATGATTCAGAAGATGTTTATTACATGTTTATTACATTCTGTACTTTCCTTGCTAAATCTGATATGGGTCCAGCAATGAACAACACATCTTTCTAACATGATGACTCAGACTCAGAATGAACACAATTTTAGGAGCAGGAGAAGCAGATGAGAAAATACCTCACTGATGCATGCCCTCTGTTGTATTTCGGCCTGATGCCACATCAAGCTTAAAGCCTTCTTGCTGATTCTTAAACTGTGAGAAGGAACCGTCTCTTTTCCCCTCTGGGTCTGGGGACATGCTATATTCCATTAGCAGCCTCTCTGATTTTTCATCTAAAGCTCTTTCCTTGCCTTGGATATTGGCTAACATTTTCCACTGGTCAGAAACTTTGTTTATACAGCTGATCAAGTTAACGGTTCATCTCCTCTGCTCTGTAGGCACTCCAATTCTACCGTCATCATAACTAGGATTGGCTGTTTTACTTGGCAGAATTATTCCAGTAATCCAAGATAACCAAATTGGATTGGTGATCGATCAGTTTGTTCAGCACTCATTCCAGTAAATAAAACCAACTAAGCTCCAAGTGGTTGAATTATTACAGTGGAGTCACAATGTGAATCAAAGCTTAGAGACCTGAGGGAATTTCATAAAATCCTACTCTGCAACCAGATGATTGTCCTGTAATATATACCAAATAGCAAAGACCCATAGGTTTCAGCCTTTCTTGGTGGAAACAGCTAGTCTTTCTGTGATACATAGATGAGAAATGCCACCATTTATAAAAGTGGTCATTGAAAACCTCATTTTTTCTATTTACTCATTTTGTATTTACATTTCTATATAAAATTCTAGTGTGAAAAGAGTATGGTGGTTCATCACAATCTTTCCATTGATGAACACAGAAGACTGAGTGTTGAGTCATAAATAAATGAACATAGTTTTGAGATATCTTGTCTGAAAGGAAAGGTGATTTTTTTTTAAAAATGAAAACTTGATAGATAATGGGATTTTATTATAAACTTCAAACTGTTTTTCAAAAACCCAAATTCTAGAGAGAGCTTTGCTAATGATTTGCTATGTGAGCTTAAAACATTTTGTTTTGTACTTTCGTTTCCAGTAAATGAAAGTACTACTAATAATTATGCCCCTCTCCATCACCAGAGTTATCATGAGAACCAAATAGAATATTGTATATGGAAGCCCTTTTTGAAGTCTGAAAAGGTATTAAAAGGCATGAAAATGCAAACAGGATTCCCTAAATTGTGGGATGCGTTGCTGGTGAGATGAGAGACATACCCCAGTGTTCAGTTTTTCACTTGGGGAGATGTACATTAAATTGTGTTGAGCTACATAGTGAGAAAGTTAATCCTTTTCACATCTCAGTCACTGTTTCTGATTCCTACATCTTGTTTTGGTGCTAGCATGTCTCCAGCACATCTTTAACACTTGCTAATTTCCCTTTCCTTAGAGGGAGAGCACCTCTCAGGCATGGGGCCAGGCACATAACTTAGCTGGATTTTAATAATGTGGTTCAGTTTTCCTTGCTCGTGTATTTTTGTCATAAATTCTTTAATGGCAAATGGTAATGTTTTTCCATTAATAGCATAATATAAAGTTTTGTTTCTATGCAACTTTATCTAAGTAGGGAGAAAAAGAGCCATTTTAAAGAAAAATATTAAGTAAGTAATAGTCAGTGATTCATGAATTTGACAGAAATTATGAAAGTGAGATGAATATGTTTGAAGTTTGGGAATATATATACTTGTCATCGTAAAACACAGGCTAAGACCAAGCGTGTTTGTCATTGAGATAGTTGTTACTGTTCAGTCACTAAGTCATGTCTGACTCCTTGTGACCCCATGGCTTTCCAGGCTCCTTGACCCTCTGCTATCTCTTGGAGTTTGCTCAAATTCATATCCAGTGGTCAGTTATGCCATCCAACCATCTCATCCTCTGTCACCCCTCTTCTCTTCCTACCCTCAATCTTTCCTGTCATCAGTCTTTTCCAATGAGTTGGCTATTTGCATCATGTGGCCAAAATATTGGAGCTTTAGCTTCAGCATCAGTCCTAATGAATATTCAGGGTTGATTTCCTTTAGGACTGGTTGGATCTCTTTGCAGTCCAAGGGACCCTTAAGCAGCGTCTTCAGCAACACCATTTGAAAGCATCAGTTCTTGGCGCTCAGCCTTCTTTATGGTCCAACTCTCACATCTATACACGACTGCTGGAAAAACCATAGCTTTGACTAGATGGACCTTTGTTGGTAAAGTGATGTCTCTACTTTTAATACATTGTACTTTTCTCACGTACCTTTGGTCCATCCCTCACCATTCTTGAGCAAGCCTTACAAAGCAACCCTCAAGGCCAGGGAAGGGATAAAACTGGAACTTTCAGATGCCATTTTAACTTCCACTGATAAAGCCATCCATTGAGAGAATTTAGGCACTGAATCCAACTGAAATCTTCTAAACTTTTCAGCATTAAAAATAGGTGGTGTTGACTGTGCTAAAGAGACAGCTCCCTCCTCAAGAGTCAGGTTTATCTCATTAACCTTGGAAGGGGAGTCCCAGCACACAGTGACTGACCTGGCATATTCAGACACACAGATACAGTACATCAACCTCATTCAGGATGGGCTTCAACACTTCAATGAAATACATCTTGTTCCATCCTCTAGAGACCATGTGAATCCACAAACAATTACGATTTTAAAGAAATTGTGGGTAAGCGAATCCTCTGTGATCAGAGTGTTTTCTCACCATTTTTCTATTTCTTTCTTTCTCAATTGAAAAAGAAATAGAAAAATCTTCAGTTGTGTCAGAACAAGAAGGGCATTCTGTGGCATGGAAAACTTGTTGGTGGGTTTTAAAAATACAGTTTCTAAAAATTTATAGATGAGCTCAATTTAGAAAAAGTGGGGAAATCACATGCTGACATGCAGTTCAGTTTGGGAGCCTATTTTTTTCCATAGAATGTTGTGCAAAGTAAAATCCCAAAGTAATGATTTCCTTTGCTAATAAATCTTGTTTGAAGTGAGGAAGTCTTGAAGCAGAATAAATAGTAATAAAAACACCACTAGGATCATCTTCATTCCTTTCAGATGTGTTCAACTCCAACCCAGGAAAAGTAACTGAGTGTCTCATCCCCATACTCAATACTACATCTCCTATGGGCTTTGTGTGTGTGTGTGTAATTCACATATATATTTTTTTCTACAGACTTCTGGCCTGTGTTTATACAATTACTGTTGCAAATGTAGGTATTTGACACTTTAATAACATATTATTGCACTTTAAGGAAAACACACCCTTCTGTACTATTCTTCTTGCTGGGTGTAGAGCTCCCCTTTAGAGCAGATGTTCTTGGCTGTTACGAAAGGGCTTTAGAATGCTGGATTCAGATGAAGCTTGGAGGCGAGCGCCAATTATGTCATATGGTGACAGTGCCCAGTTATAACACTAATAGGCTTTTCATTATTTTTAATATTTTTTTGTTTTAATTATTCCTATGTATATTTCAGGACTCTCATTATGGAAAGCCAGGATTAGAATTGCTACTATGGTTTTTGCCTAAACAGGACAGGAAATTTTTCATAGTCTGAAAAAGTTTTAGGAGTATTGAGAATGACTGAAAACAAAAACAGAACCAAAGAAAATAAAAACACAAACCTCTCCCATAACGTGGTCATTGATGACTAAATGTTTGAATTTTTATGTCTGGCATGCCATAGGTTTCTAATAAATTTGTAATGAATGAATACAAACACTAAAACAAGTTTTCTTTTCTTTCTTTTTTTTTTTTTTTTCAGTTCAATCACATGCTTTCCTTATTTATCCCATTCTTAGGATCTGGAACCATTTATATTTGTGTTCCCTAAAATAAGTGAAACAGTGGCTCATTCACAGGAAGGTTATTTAATCTTTAACATCCACCTCCGTGTTCTGCCCACATTATTATTATCATGAGTTTACCTAATGCAGAGACAATAGAAATAAATTTGTTGAGAATTTCATGGAGATTTTATACTTTGTTTGACAATCAAATGGCCCCACAAGCCAGATCCAACCTGCCTGAGGTTTTTATAAATAAAATTTTATTGGAACACAGCCATAATAGTTGGTTTACATATCATCTAAGACAACTTTGGGGCTTCCCTGATAGCTCAGTTAGTAAACAATCCACCTACAACGCAGAAATAAAGAATCCACCTATAATGCAGGAGACCCCAGTTCAATTCCTGGTTTGGGAAGATCCCCTGGAGAAGGGATAGGCTACCCACTCCAATATTTTTGGATTTCCCTGGTGTCTCAGCTGGTAAAGAAGCTTTGGCACCACAATAACAAAACTGAAGAGTCATGTCAGAGACCAGATAACCTGCAAATCCTAAAATATTTATCATCTGGTCTTTTGACACAAGAGAAATTTATTCATTCTTAGAGTGGGAATTTTAGAGGCAAACAGGAGTTAGTATGGTATTCTTGAAATTCTTTGTAAAGTGTTTATTAATTCAAAGTTTGACTTTATTTGGACTCAGAGATACAGAGGCTTGTCTTTATAAAAGTCTTAATATAGCATGGAAGTTAATATATCAGTTCATTAATACTAAGTTTTTGCTCTCACTTTTAATATTAATGAAGATAGTAATAACTATAACAAAATGCTCCCCTTTTTGATGGAGTAGCAGAAAAGTCTTTCCTGGGATTGTTGTGGTAAAATATGCATTCATAGAAATTAGCTGCAACCCCTGCATCAAGATTAAGTCAGTATTAAAGACACAGTCAGTTTGTACCTTCCTTTCCCCAGCTGATTCAGTGTACATAACAGTGATCCGGTGGGTCTCAAAGATTTAGAAATCATCTTGTGTCCTGGAAATCGATATTTTTACACCTGCCAAAGCGCTAAGGCATTTTCTGGCAGGAGTCTCCATATGAATGCTACTGTCAGAGACTTGCTGGCTTAGCTGGGGGGTGGGAGGTGGACTGTACAGTTGTGAGAGTAAGTATTGTGGCAAGAAGCATGATTTGGTTTTCTCCACAATGCCCAGCCAAGCCCCTCGGGCTATGTGTGTTCACCTTACAGGATGTGTACTCAAAGGACGGCCCTGGGCCAGTGAGCCTGTGTGCCCATGGCAGCATCTTGAATCTTGCTGGGTGCAAGAGGGAACCCTAGGCATAGCACTGGAAAGAAAGGAAAGGGATCTGGTCCACTAGTGTTCCCACTCTGTCCCCCTCACTCTAGAAAAGAGAACAATAATTAATTGCCATTTTATTTGTGTCTTCTGTATGCTAAACACCAAGCTAATTATATGCCAACTAACTGAGTCCTACCCATCATTCAAAAGTATGCTGTTATCCACATTTAAAGATAAAGAAATTGAGACTTAGAGAGGTTAAGTAATTGGCCCAAGGACACACAGCTGCTAAGTGGCAGAGCAAGGATTAAGCTCCAAAAGACTTTGTTTAAAATGCTAAGTGAGGGACTTTTGGGGAAAAGATTGGGTTTCCTGAGTGGGTGATGTCATTTGCACTCTGAACTGGAGTTGCTCAATATTAAAAATCCCTCCTCAAGGAAGTTGTACTCTCAACCTCAAGCAAAAAGAACTTTTGCTGTGTTGACCAAATCCCTTGGTCAAAAAAGCTGTCTACAAACCTGTGTCCGCCGTTCCTGCCAAGCTGTAGGGAAAGCTGGCAGAGCATCTACATGGGGAAATGAGAATTAGAATTAGAAATGTTACAGGGTAAAGGGGAAATACACACATACACACATAGCATCACCACCACCATCCCACATGTTACATGGACCAAAGAAGCTCTCTGAACCACTGACCTAGGAGCATGCATTCAGAAAGAGTGGGTGATACATTCATAGTGTCCCAGAGGGGCTGTGGGTTGTGGCTCATTCTTTAAACTCCATGTTTGGTTACCAAGGCTCTTACCTGTATCTTGGGTCTTGGGACACAAGTAATTTCAGAGAAGTAGGCAGAATCTTTCGGGGCCCTTGGAAAAAATGATAAAAGAAGTTGGGAGTCCTGTGAAAGGCCTCTCTGATCACCAGGATGGAGTTNATTTTGGTCCATGTCCTTTTCCCATGTTAGGTTTGACTTGTTTTGAATGGATTTGCTTCAGAACTCTTCGTATATCATCAGAATTATTATTTTGTCACGTATTCCAAATATATTTTTCCAGTTCATGTTCTGAGTTGTCCATGGTATTGTTTCCATGTAAAGTAAGCTGCTTTTCTTTATGTTTGTTTCTAAATATTTGGAGAATAAATGAGACTTAGTTTAAGTTCCCCATTAGCAGACCCTAAGAAGAGGTTTCATGAGCAAGTGACTTTGTAACCTCTAAGCCACCAGGGAAGCCCAAGTGATTTATTAGGAAAGCTTTTTCAGATAGAAACTCTCAGAGAAAGAAAGCCACAGGGGACAAAACCAGGAAAGGATGTAGTTTCATGTAAAGTCCTACAGAAGGCAGCATTAGCCTGATCACACTGCTGCTGCTGCTGCTGCCACTAAGTCGCTTCAGTCGTGTCCGACTCTGTGCGACCCCATAGACGGCAGCCCACCAGGCTCCCCTGTCCCTGGGATTCTCCAGGCAAGAACACTGGAGTGGGTTGCCATTTCCTTCTCCAATGCAGATCCAATTAAGGGCTTCAGGAAGCAAAATCATACTGAATAGCAGGGAGCAAGGAGGAAGAAAAGCCACTGAATCTGGAGGAGGGGATGCACACAGACTATAATAGGGACTTTGGGGGACCTGCCAAGTGTCTGTTAAATTGTGTGAGTCAAAAGTCAGTGAAAGGAAAGAATCGAGAAGTTCAAATACAGCGTTTTATTTCAATGTTGAAATTTATTATTATTTACTTGTGATCGGTTATTAAACAAGGTGACAGAAGGAATCCACCCAGTCAGGACAATTAAGTCCACCCTGACCTAGTCACCAGTGATTACTCCTTTTCTTCATTTCTCCCTAGATTTCCACAATCAGGCCTAATGGTGACAAAGCTATTGGGAAAGTCAGTTTTCAATAAGTTAAAAGCCAAGTAAGTAATTTCAGATGCAGATCTTGAGCGTATATGAAAAGATGTAACGGACTGAAAGGTGGATGCTTGGTCTTTCAGGAACACAGAATTGAGTCCTGCACTGTTACTCATAAAGAACATCCTTGCTTTATTTTTAGAGTAACCAGAAAATAACCCCTATGTTGATCTTCATTAATATCACAGATTATTTTCTTCTTGGAGGATGCTTAGTCTCCACTAAGGGAATGTCTTTCTTAATTATCTTATGGAGTAAAATGTAATGATGCTGACAGCGTCTGAAAAACTCTTATGACTCTTAATGACAGACACTTGTCTAGCACAAAGCACTACACAGTTTAAGACTGCCCTTCCCCAACTCTCACTTCCAAGTATGCACATGTGTAGACTTTCTATCTCCTCTAATGATTTTAATATACATCTTTGACTAAAAATAACTGAATTACTGCCCTTTGTTCTAACACATATTTTTAAAGTGTCTCCTGTGTGACGGCTCTGAGCTTGACCTAGGAATACAATGATGAATTCACTCTGACTTAGGAAGTTTTAGTGAGTAGAGGGAGAAAAAGGAAATGAAAACAAAAAAAAATGTCTATCACGTAGGACATAGTAATTCAGAGACTGTTTATTATTCCCCACTCTCTTGTTCCCTTTTTTAGTAGTGATAGATTTTAATCTAATCTAATGGATGCCAGAGATACAGATCACATTTAACAGCCTTCCATGAAGCTAGCTGGGGGTCAGGTGACTGAATTCTGCTGAAAGATATAAGCTGATGCATCATGTGACAGTTCCTGGGAAATTTTCTAAAAAGAGTATAAGTTGTTTTCTTAACATTCTTCAGAGGTGGTCAGTGAAGAAGTTTTTTTAGTATCATTTTGATCTCATGGATTTAAATATATCGGGTGTGTTTCAATCTATTGCGGTTATTTCTTTAGTGATTCTCAAATTTTCTCATCTTTGGCAGTGGCTCTTTGAGTTGTCTAGTGAGTACTTTTGATACAACCCTAGTGACCCTCAGCAGAACCCTTGCTTTATCGTATAACAAAATATTTCAGACACATTTTGTCCTTTTCCTGTCCTAGGCCTGGAATCAGACAGTTTCCTAAGAGGTCCTAGTTTCTTTTATGGGCAAATGATATTTAGATGTTTAGAGTTTGAGAGCTAAGGGTATATTGCTTATAGTTAATTTAACAGTTTTTCTCAAATAAATAAATAAAAGAACACTGACTATGCGATATAAGAATCAGTCTACTTGCAGGTTATATTTGTCTATAAATTAGTAAGAAGAAATTTGGTGCAATGAGAAATAGAAAGTAAAAAATGAAAAAAAAAAAAGATAAAACAATCCTATTTAAAATCACATCAAAAAGATGTGAATTGATTTGGAATAAACTTACCAAAGAGATGAAAGATATGTATTCTGAAAACTATAAAACATGGAGGGAATTGAGGAGGACACAAAGAAGTGGCAAAATATCCCATGCTCTTGGATTGGAAGAATTAACATTGTATAAATGGCCATACTACCCAAAAGCAATATACAGATTTAAAGTGATCTCTATCAAAATGCCTATGACATTTTTCACAAATAATCCTAAAATTCACATGGAAGCACATCTGACCTCCCAAAGCAATCTTGGGAGAAAAGAACAAAGCTGCAGTTACCAGGCGCGCAGACTTCAGACTATGCTGCAAAGCATAGTAACAAAATGAGCTAGGAGGTAGATGGGCTTCCCCATTGTGAAGGGATTGGAGCTCCATCCCCTGAAGGATGCTTCATAAAAGTTACTCACACCACCCGGGGGTGTGACTCAACAACTCTGTCTCTGAGTCCATCCGTGTGTCTATCCACACTGTACCCTTTTCTCCTCCTAATAAATAAACACTTTACTTGCTTCATTACTTTCTGTCTTTGTGGAAATTCTTTTCTACAAAGCCAAAGAGCCAGGACCATCGTCACTGACCACTGGTCTAGTGGCTGGAATCTGGTAGTCTCACCATCATGACTCAGCTTCAATCTCTGCCTAGGAACCCAAGCCCAGCCTCAAGCTATTGCAGCCCAAGGCCATCTGAGCTCAAAAACAGCATGGTACTGGTACAAGCATAGAATAGAGAACCTAGAAACACACACACACACACTAATGGTTAATTAATCTATGACAAAGGAGGAAAGGATATAGAATGGAAAAAAGTCTCTTTAATAAATGGTGCTGGAAAAACGGGACAGCTACATGTAAAACAATGAGGTTAGAACATTTCCTCACACCATATACAAAAATAATCAAAATGGATTGAAGACCTAAATGTAAGACCTAAAACCATAAAATTAGAAGAGAAAATAGGCAGAACATACTTTGACAGAAAAGGTTGTAGCAATAATATTTTGGATCTGTCTCCTAAGTCAAAAAATAAATAAATATATAAAGAAAATTAAACAAATTGGAGCCAATTTTTTAAAAAAAGAAAGAAAACCATTGACAACATGTAAATATAACATATAGACTAGGAGAAAATATTTGCAAATGATATGATTGATAAGGGATTAATATCCAGCATATATAGATCTATTAATATCCAGCATAATAGATCTAATGAAAACATAACTAGTTTAAGTTCAAAGGAAAAAGGTTCTAAGCCTGGGTATTTCTTCATGATGTTGTCACTTCATTACTCTGAGTCATATAGACTTTTATCTACCTCAAAATAGAGATAGGATTGCCTATCACAGTTTTTATGAGGATCAATATTAACAGTGCTTGATTATAATAGCTAATATTTGGTTTGGGAACTTCTATGTGCCAGATTGCATGCTAAGTGTTTTATCTACTTGATATGATTAAACTGTATACAAGGAAAAAACAAACCAAAATGATCTCCCTTTTATGAAAGAGAACACTGAAGATTAGTGAACCTGAGCACCTTGCTGTTTCCATAAAGGAAAGTTAGGACAGTTCCAAGAAACTGTGGTCATTAAGCATCTTTAGAGGTGGATTTCTTGTCCAGGAGAAGTGAGAGCCAAATTAAACAGAGAGTCTGCAGCTGGAATATCTGGGGACTGACTGAACATAACCAGTAGTCACAGCCCAAATTAATAAAAATATATAAAATTCATGGTCAAAAGTTGAATGAAAATGTTCAAATTCCATTGTGAGAAGAGAAAACTAGGCACCTCAGAATCCAGACAAGGCTCTTTTGAAAACTAGCTCTTTGACTTTGCCAAATGATTTATTCTCCTCAGGCCTCAATTCTTCACAGAGGAGATGAACTATGTGATTTCAGAGGCTCATGAGCTCCGATAAGAACAGAACAATAATGTTGGAGAGCGACTTTGCAATAACTCACTATGAATGTGCAGAGTTAAAAAAAAAGAAAATCTGTAACAAATGTATAACTTCCACTGCTCAGGTTTCTGAATCAGTCATTCATTCATTCAAATATTTATTGGGCACCTACTGTGCACCAGGCACCGCACCAAGTCGTGTTCTGGCAGTGAGCAAAGCGAAGCCTTCATTCTCCCAGTTTAGAAGACAGAAATAAGCACATATACAATCTATTCTATGTCTTCAGTGATAAATGCTACAGACCAGAGAATAAACAAGGGAAGTTGATGGTGAAGAAAAGCATCCCACCCCAGTGCCCTCTAGATTCTTCTGTGACCAAATCAGGCCCACTCCCAAATGTTCACCTCTTACCCATTTGGCTGAAATACCCTCCCCCAAACATCTCCACAGTCAACTCTCTATCATTCAAACAGTGTCTGCTAAAGCTGCCCAACACATGAAAATCCCACTCTCCCCCATTCTGCTTTTTCTGGTTTTTTTCCCCATAAATCTAACATCTGAAACAGATTGCTAATTTAGGTATTAACTGTCTCCTCCTCCAGAAAGACTATGAGTTCTAAGAAGGCAAGGCTTTTTGTTTTGTTCAAGGATATATTTCAAAGCCTAGAACAGCGCCTGATAAGAAGTAAGTTTTAATAAATCAGTCAGTCAGTCAATCAGTTCAGTCACTCAGCCCTATCCGGCTCTTTGCGACCCCATGAATCGCAGCATGCCAGGCCTCCCTGTTCATCACCAACTCCTGGAGTTCACTCAGACTCACGTCCATCGAGTCATTGATGCCATCCAGCCATCTCATCCTCTGTCGTCCACTTCTCCTCCTGCCCCCAATCCCTCCCAACCCCTCCCAGAGTCTTTTCCAATGAGTCAACACTTCGCATGAGGTGTCCACAGTATTGGAGTTTCAGCTTCAGCATCATTCCCTCCAAAGAAATCCCAGGGCTGATCTCCTTCAGAATGGACTGGTTGGATCTCCTTGCAGTCCGAGGGACTCTCAAGAGTCTTCTCCAACACCACAATTCAAAAGCATCAATTCTTCGGTGCTCAGCCTTCTTCACAGTCCAACTCTCACATCCATACGTGACCTCTGGAATTCATGTACAAATTGATTAATAGGTGAGTAAATGAATTAAGAAGATGACATGGAAAGACTTCTCTGAAGTGATGACTAGTAAAAACTTGATATTTAAAACTCAAAAGTTAAGGAAAGTTGTTAATTAAATTTTGCCACATGCAGTTGATGGACAATTATGTGGCTTTAAAGTACTTAAATTCTAACTTATATTAAATAGCAAAAAAAATACTTGCAATATACGGTTAAGTGAAAAACATGAGATGCAAGAATACACATATATTATTCTTATATATTATTTAGAACCATGTTTTTAAAATGTCTTTATAAGAAAAGCTAGCAAGAAATATATCATGAGTTACCAGTATATATTATAGTGATTTTTGGTTATTTTTTGGTTATTTCCATTACATTCACAAGTTTTCTATAACGTGTTTTCTAAAAATAAATAATGAAAATATTTCAAAGTTAATCTGCATAATGCTACCTGTCTCCTATGGTATAATTTTCATTTGGTTTGTATTTTACATTTAGAAATTAGACCTTTACAATATCAGCTACCCCTGACAAGCAGGGACACAGAGATGAAAAGTAAAATCTATATTAAAAATATTTCACAAAAAGATAAAAGAAGTGGGAAAGGAAATTGAATCAACTCTCATGCCTTCTATAATAGCATCATACCTGTCTTGAGTTTACCTTTCAAGTAGATTGTCTCTAGGAGAAGGAAATTCTATCATTTGAAATGGTGCCTTTCAGGAGAATGGAGAAGGCAATGGCACCCCACTCCAGTACTCTTGCCTGAAAAATCCCATGGACAGAAGAGCCTGGTGGGTGGCAGTCCATGGGGTCGCTAAGAGTCGGACATGGCTGAGCGACTTCACTCTCAATTTTCACTTTCATGCATTGGAGAAGGAAATGGCAACCCACTCCAGTGTTCTTGCCTGGAAAATCCCATGGACGGAGGAGCCTGGTGGGCTACAGTCCATGGGGTCACAAAGAGTCAGACACGATTGAGCGACTTCACCTCATACCTCACCTCTAAAACCCAAGTTAATGGGTGTGAAAAAAAGAGGAACAAACCCAAATTTAGAAATCATGCCACAGTTGTTGTCCTCTGGCCACCTTTCAGCTGTGTGTACTTTTCAGGGTTGTGTTAGAACCTAAATTATTCTGTTCTACCAAATTATTCTTGACCATCAACCTGAGCCTTCCAGATTTTTCTGTTAAGTTATGCTCAAACATAGACTGCCCTTGGATCTAACCTCCTCTATACAATTCACACACAGGGACGCCTAGAAGGCTAACCAAGTAATTTGTGTGTGTTTCCTATTGTGTATTCTAAACAGAGGCTCCTGGTTTTCCACCCAGCTTCCTGATGACTTGTCAGGAGCCATATGAGCTAGAGAGGAAATATCACAGCTGGAGAGTCAGGTACTGATCCTCTCAGTGTCTACCTCATTCTCATATGTGGACAGAGGAGACTTTTAACTTTATATTGTCACAAGTAATTTCATAAACAACATTTCAGTAGCAACAAATTGAGCATGTGAATGTAATTCTAAGAATAATATCAGATTACCATGAACTTGCAAAAAAATAAATTTAACAAAAAGCATTGAGGATACAAGCATTATAATTCAAGGCAAAATACGCTATAGAGATATAAACAGAAAACATCTAGAAATACAGGGGAGACTGTGATTAATGTGGATTGAGGAAAACTAGGAAGACTTCTTGGAAATAGATAATATTTAATTGGAAGAAATTTGAAGAGAAAAATCTTACTTTAAATGGTGTTATTTTTCCCACTAGTTTCTCCATAGGAGATAAGTAAGTTCAATGAGGATATTAGAAATTACCATCTAATTACACTTTTCAAAATATGATATCACACATTTTATGTAATGGCTAAATGTAAGGACTCCAGAGTTGTCCCATTTGTGGTTAGTGTCAGCTTCACCATTAGCGAGCCTAAGTAGCTGTTATCCTAGTTAGAGTTCTTCTCGTTTCCTCTTCTATACATGAAGGTGCTAGTCCTTCCCTCATAAGGGTTTTATGATCAGTAAGTGAGCTAACCCAAAATAAAAAATCACTGAGTACAATCCTGGAATACAGTAAATATTCAATAATCATCAATACTAGCCATCTTAATACAAGTTCCCTGGTGGGCTTCCCTTGTGGCTCAGAGGTTATAGCATCTGCCTGCAATGCCGGAAACCCAGATTCAATCCCTGGGTAGGGAAGATCCCTTGGAGAAGGAAATGGCAACCCACTCCAGTATTCTTGCCTGGAGAATTCCATGGAGGGAGGAGCCTGGTAGGCTGCAATCCACAGGGTTGCAAAGAGTCGGACAGGACTGAGCGACTTCACTTTCACTTTTATGCATTGGAGAAGGCAACGGCACCCCACTCCAGTGTTCTTGCCTGGAGAATCCCAGGGACGGGGGAGCCTGATGGGCTGCCATCTATGGGGTCGCACAGAGTAGGACACGACTGAAGCGACCTAGCAGCAGCAGCAGCAGCAGCATTTTATTGAGCTACTTCTATGTATCAGGTGCTTATTTGAACTTGAATTATAAAGTAATTTTGCTATGGGAGATCTGAGAGCTCTGAAAATAGTGAATAATTTAAATAGTGACNCGACTGAAGCGACCTAGCAGCAGCAGCAGCAGCAGCATTTTATTGAGCTACTTCTATGTATCAGGTGCTTATTTGAACTTGAATTATAAAGTAATTTTGCTATGGGAGATCTGAGAGCTCTGAAAATAGTGAATAATTTAAATAGTGACTATACTGCCAAGTGGAGAAGGAAATGGCAACCCACTACAGTATTCTTGCCTGGAAAATCCCATGTACAGAGGAGCCTGGTGGGCTACAGGCCATGGGGTTTCAAGAGTCTGACTAAGACTTAGAGACTAAACAACAACATACTGCCAAGTTACTGTCTTAACTCAGATGAAGT
The DNA here is from genome assembly GCA_006410875.1 of Neotragus pygmaeus. Taxonomy (NCBI): domain Eukaryota; kingdom Metazoa; phylum Chordata; class Mammalia; order Artiodactyla; family Bovidae; genus Neotragus; species Neotragus pygmaeus. Next base: position 693,893 of record SJYV01009950.1, read on the forward strand.
CAAATTCATGTCTCCCCAAATAACAATGCCCACGGTTCTCAGGGCAGCACTTTCTCCAATAATACTGATTAGATCTTGCACATTGAAAACAGTAGAGTTCATTATTCATTTGAATATAAAACAATCTGCCAGTGATTATGATTGGAGGCTAAATGTAAAATAGTAGGATGACACTATTCTTTCATTTCTTAGAGTAATGCAAATGTTAAATGAATCAGTGTTTAAATATTACACTCTATAATTAAATGGAAAAACATATTAAATATTTTTTTTTGAACTGATATCTTCCCAAACAGTATCTTATTTTGAGACAATTTGCCTGTAAATAGCCAGCAAAAGTTGTTTAGTCAAAGTTGACTAGGGACATATACACACAAACCAGCTATAAGTATATGACCTGGAAACAGAATCTCAAAGTTTTCCAAATGTGAGGGATGCCTTGCATTCATCCTAGCCAAGTTCCGTTGGTTGAAAACAAAAAGCCAAATTTTCACTTTGCAACATCTCCCCAGAACTTTGCCTCTACAGTGACTCAGAGGGCTTTTTAAAATATTTTTGTTTCATATCAGAGGGGTTTTGTGTCATTTGGATTCCCAGGCTACACAAAGGAACACAGTGTTTAGGGCCCGCAAGATCTGATTTGACCCAGTCCTTATAATCGATCCCTGAAAATATTTGTTGTTAATTTTAGAGTACCTAACTTAATGGGCTTTATTTATGATTCGTCCAGTCACAGGTTTTCCTCAGTTAAGATATGGTAAAGATAGATGAAAATACAATTTCAGCAGGGAGAATTTTGGTTTTGTAATCCTAAAAGGTTACTATTTTAGTGTTTAAAGGTTAACATAAATCTAGGTCATTTAAAACAAAAATAAAAATAGAATGTATACAATTGGCTTCCTAATTTTTTCTGCAGTTGATTTTCTAAGTAAGTTTGTTAAATAATCATAATACATTCCCCCATTCTTTAGAATACTAAATATCCACCTTATACTCTAAGGATCCATTTCCATAGGTTATATGCTGGAAAATGTAATTGAGTGATTTTGTGGAAATTAAAAGCAGAACTTTAAACAGTATTTTTGCTTTGGGCATTTTATATTAGTATCAATACTTGAGAAAGAAGTCTCCTTACCTGCACTTTTATAGTCTACTAAAATAAAAGATTTTAAAATCCCAGTTTTTAAAGTTTTTTCATTTGTTTTTTCACCAATTTCCTTGCAATTTTCAAAAATAAGAAGATATTTTGGTTTAAACTATTAATATTTTCTTTTCAGGCTCACATCTATTACCATTTCCCAGGACCTAGGTGTTTGCTAAACAGGTCAGAGGTGACATGGCAAGTAAGGGAAGAGTTTTTGTGAGGCTCAAATAAGATAGTGTAAGCAAAATGGTTTTGAGAATTATCCATGACATGAGGAATACTGGCAAGAGGAGGAGTAAGAAATGCAGAGCCCAGAATGAGGACTCTGCTGGGTCCAGGTCCATTGCCTCTTTTAACAAAGACCTAAGGGATCAGAGCTTCTCCCTCTGCTCACATGGATACTTTACTGAATACAGAGATATGATGGTCACAATATGTGATTCCCATGAATTCCTGTTATGTGTGTGTTCTGTTCAGTCGCTACACCTTTCTTATCTCTCTCACACAGTTCTTGGACAACTGTTCTGTTCTGGTGTTTTTTTTTTTTTTTAATCTTTTCTTTTTTCAGTCTTTGTTCTCTTTACTTTTCAGCTTCGGAGAATTCTATTGAGATATCTTTGAGGTCAGAGGATCTTTCTTCATCTGTGTCTAGTCTAATTATAAGGCCATCAAAGATATCCTCAATTTCTGTTACAGTGTTTTTGATCTCTAGCCTTTCATCTTGTTTTCTTCTTAGAACTTCTATATCTCTGCTTACATTGTCCATCTGTTCTTGTATTTGTTCTACTTTATCCATTAGAGCCCTGAGCATACTAATAATAGTTTTAAATTCCTGGTCTGACAATTCTAACACCCACNAAAGTTATGACCAACCTAGATAGTATATTCAAAAGCAGAGACATTACTTTGCCGACTAAGGTCTGTCTAGTCAAGGCTATGGTTTTTCCTGTGGTCATGTGTGGATGTGAGAGTTGGACTGTGAAGAAGGCTGAGTGCCGAAGAATTGATGCTTTTGAACTGTGGTGTTGGAGAAGAGTCTTGAGAGTCCCTTGGACTGCAAGGAGATCCAACCAGTCCATTCTGAAGGAGATCAACCCTGGGATTTCTTTGGAAGGAATGATGCTGAAGCTGAAACTCCAGTACTTTGGCCACCTCGTGCAAAGAATTGACTCACTGGAAAAGACTCTGATGCTGGGAGGGATTGGGGGCAGGAGGAGAAGGGGACGACCAAGGATGAGATGGCTGGATGGCATCAAGGACTTGATGGACGTGAGTCTGAGTGAACTCCAAGAGATAGTAATGAACAGGGAGGCCTGGCGTGCTGTGATTCATGGGGTTGCAAAGAGTCGGACACGACTGAGCGCCTGAACTGAACTGAACTGAACTAGTCATTAATTTGTATGAATTTGAAAAAGAGCATTATAGAACTTATTCTCTACTATGATTGCCTGTTCACATGATATGGGAAATGCATTATACTTTAATATTACTAAAGAAAGTTGAGTTTCTGCATTACTTATAGTAACACACTAACTATAAATGTGAAGTAAATGTTTTTTTATACAATGAATTTTTAATTCTTTAAAAATGTTTATTTGTTCAAGACTGTTAATTGCATTCAGTCTAATTATATAAGCCATGTAACTTTAAACTACTTAAAATTAGATCTTAGTTTCCAAATGTAACGTTCAGAGAATCTTCTAATACAATAAGAAAATTCAGAAATGTTCCATTCATAGTTTCTGGAATGCTTATGACAAAGCCAGAGCAGTTCCAGCCTAAGATAATAGTGAATTCTTGAATCACCCAATATAATGCATCTAAGAAACAGTGGTACTTGAAAAGTGGAATTTGGTTTTTTAAAATATACTTGATGAGAGAGAGCATGAGATTCATTGATTTGGATATATTATGAACACTGGACCAAAGCTTAGGTGGAAAGCTTCAGTCTGTGAAAAAGACAATTGGAGATTGTTCTTGTTAGAAATTAATAGCATCCACAATTCTATTATATGTAGAAAATTTCAAGAAATGTGTTAACTTCTTAAGGGGGCTAGGTGTCAACAAACAAGTAATTATAGTTGACGGTATAGCTATAACTTTAATTTCTGAATTTTCTAAAGTTTTTCTCAAGAAAGAATTCACTTCCTATAGGAGTTTATTGCTAAGAAACATATAGCATATACTATGACAGAGGAGCCTGGCAGGCCACAAACCATGGGATCTCAAAGAGTTGGACATGACTGACCAACTAAGCACAGCGCGATTCTCAAAACTATTATAAAGAACATGAATGTCAAATATCTGCACATGAATATTTTATAACTTGTTATTTTTTTAAATTTTCTTGACAGTCTCCATTTAACATCTTTCAGTTTTTTCCTTCTGACCCTACTTAACCAGTAAGAATCTACAAATACTTCAAAAAGAGATCTTTTTTCTGTTATGAAACTGAATTCTAACTTATATACAAGACAGAGCTAAATTCTCTTAACTATTTCTACAATATCAGTATTGATTAGTAATACAATATCTCAATTCATAATCGTTCTAGATTACAGTTAGTCGCTTGGGGACTGGCAATGAAGCAATTAAACATATCAAGTTTCATTGCTTAAGCTATTTTATTCAACTCATAATTTTTCAAAATTTTCACTTTAATTTTGATTTATGTAGCCAGTGAAGTAGACAACTTTTTTCCTCCATCATTAGGAAATTTCTTGACTTTCAGATTTACTCTCTCCAATAGATTAAATGATTTAAGATTTGTTTTTCTCATATTGTTTTCATACTTGTTTTTGAAAAAAACAACCTTTATGTATATGTCTATAGTCTCTTCCCAACTACTGATTTTCTTGTTTGAAGTGCCTGTTAATTTTCACCCTAAATATTCAGTCCCTTTATTAGTACTTGGAAATAAAATTTAAAACCTACTTCTATAACAAAAAAAAAAATATTTCTGAACCAATTTAAATGTCCTGTTTCCTGAAAACTGCAATACTTGTTCCAAATAAATCCTCTAATACTATCCAGTAGAGTAGGTATATAACTCTGTAATATATCTTTTAAAATATACTTAATTAATGATTGTGCAAAAATAAAATCTTTTGACATAAATAAATGCATTTATACTATAAAGCAAACTTTTTGGGTACATAAAGTTAGCTTGAGGGATTCTTCACAGTTATCAGTTATAACAAATATTAAAATTTGGACTCTGACATAAATCCATATGTTCTATGGCTTATCTAAGTGAGCTTACTAACCTGCTTCAGAGAATATATTCTGATGCTATTGTAACTTAAATATTAGATTATGATAACCCAACATATTACAACCAGAAATCATGCATGTGGAAGAGAAATGAAACAAGGCTTGAATAATTATTTCATCCTCAAATACAAATTTAGGTTAAATAAAACATGACATGAACTTGAGTTTAAGTTCTATGTATCACCAACAAATATATATATTTTTTTACAATGTTAGGTTTATAAAAGCAAACTCACATTTTGAAAGGTATTAAATTTGAAAAGAAGATAAGTTGGCTAGAAAAGAAATTGGGGTATTCCAAGAAATGAAACAAAGGTAACTCCTCTGAGAAAGCATGTTTCTAAAAACAGCCCTTAAATTTTTTTCCAAACAAAAAAAAAGTACATTTTACCTTTGCTTTTGTTTTCTGCCAATCCTTCAGCCACCTGATGCAGAGCAGAGACTCAGCAGAGCAGATGCCCTGTGGCTATTCAGAGAAACATGGTTTTTACAGAGGTGACTTAGTCCTCCAAGTTAAACTGGAGCCTGGCATTACATTTGTTTTAACCAAAACCAGACTCTTTTAAAAGCACATAGGTATAAGTGACAACTGCTTTCTGAAAGCACCCAGTTGAAATTCACTGACTTAAGAAGAAAACTTTGAGACATCAATTGGAAAATACAGAGGTAAAAATAACTGTACATTGAAAAGATTTTCTAGGATGTGCTATCCTTGATGTTATTGGAATAATCAACTCTTTGTGGAGTTTTAGCTCTTATTCAGAGTAAATCCATTAATATGCTAGAACCAGTGGCTCAAGATGATGAATTGGGAATATATATTTACTGTGTCATCTGCAGTACTTCTCCTTAAAAAAAAGTATAAAGCTGAAAATGAGAAGGGGTGTCGTGTCTCAAAGATCAAAAACAGAATTGAATCAGAGATTTGTAACAGTAGAAATTTACTTTAGAGCTGTGAACGTCACTTCCAATGGACAAAAAAACCTTAATTGCAGAGATAACGGATCCACAAAACACAAGTGCATGGAGGACAAACTGTTTGAGCAACCAACTAAAATATTGCTTCCAGTAGAGCAGAATCAGTCAGATCATTCAGTTTCCCAGAGTATGTAGAAGGACAAGTAAGAGAGACATGTGACCCCAGGACATTTAAATATAGAGAAAGACCTTCCCAGGGAGGGTTCAGAGCAGCTGTGGAACCAAATACAAGTGAAAGTGAAAGTTGCTCAGTCATCTCCAACTCTTTGCAACCCCATGGGCTAGAATCCATGGAATTCTCCAGGCCATAATACTAGAGTGGGTAGTCTTTCCTTTCTCGAGGGGATCTTCCCAACCCAGGGATCGAACCCAGGTCTTCTGCATTGCAGGCAAATTCTTTACCAGCTGAGCCACAAGGGAAGCCCACCAAATACACCAACAGTGCTAAACTGAATATAGCTGGATCTCCCCAGCAGGCCTGGAGGGGAGAAAAAGGGAAAGGCTGCTCAGTCCTCGAGGGAATTTTACTCCTCTTCCAAGATAATTTTCTCCTTACTTTGATAATTGTGAGGGTTCCTAGCAACCTGGCTGCTTTCTGCTCACATACTCCAGATGGACTCTTACTTGTCAACACGCCTCAATCCCTTTCACAGTCTACAGCCCATTCTCTCACTATAACAGTCCTGTTGAGTAAATATATACCCACACAAGTTCAGGAGGTTGGCAGGGATTAGGGGAATCTTTGTGACACTTTGCAATCATTCTGTTCCTTCATAAATATAAATGGATAGCCAAGGATTACATACACATACAAGAAAGGAATCTTTGAAATTAAAATATGAGTGTCGGAATATGATGAAGATGACGCTAGCATTCTAGAAGAAAAAGTGGGCAAATCCATGATACAAAACAAAAAAACAAAAGCTTAGAATACTTGAAAGAAAAACAACACTGAGTATAGCTCAAGAAGAGCTAAGATCCATCTGATAGTAATTTCCTAAATGAACAAAGAGAATGCAAATGAGCTGTTCAAAAAATAATGAAAGAAAATTATCCTGAGCTGAAGCATCTAAATTAGAAAATAAAGCTAGAAGGCTTTGTAAAGAATATCTCCCATATACAAATAAACACAATGATAAGAATTTACTAAGGACCAAAAAGTATGATTTTGACATACTACTTCTGACATAGATATACATTCTTTCTGATTTAAAAATGAGTGGTGTGGAAAAAGTATCTTATCAAAAAGTCTGTTTCCAATCAAGCTTTTTAAACAATTAATTGGAGGTAAGAAACAACACTGCCTTAGACATCAAAGTATCTTTGTTCAGGTAATTTGGAAGTGAGATGGGCACCCTTAGGGCTCCTAACAGGTATTACCATCATCTTAGAATGCATATTTCATTTACTAAAGTGGTCTGTAGTATTTATAAGTATTTTGCTTACAGTTGTACCTTTTATTAATGTCTCTTGGAGAATTACAAACGTAGGGATTATGTTTAAATTCTGGTCTTTTACTTAAGAAAAATGGAGGTGTTTATGTTTGTCTTTGGATTAGATATAATTGATGACTTTTTATGAGATGGTTGTCTGGAAACTCAAAGTTATGCAAGTCAAAATAAGTAACAAAAATTCAATGTCTTCCATGATTAGTTTTTAACTTGCAGACTTTTAAACAAACCAAAAATTTGGAAGAACCTGTTGTTAGAAATGTGGCATCCTTTGGTTTTAGTTTCTTTTGCTTCCTATTAAATTTAAGTAAAATAAAATTGCAACTTAAAAAATTTTTTTTGGCTGGGCTGTGCTGCTTACAGGACCTTAGCTCCCCAACTAAGGGTTAAACCTAGCCCTTGACAGTGAGAGCACTGAGTCTTTACCATTGGGTTGCCAAGGAATTCCCCAAATTTAATATTTTTTATTGAGAAAAAGTTAAATGATTATTTGTGGGTAATAGGATTTGGAGTTTCCTTTTTATTTCTATGTATTTTCCATATGTCAGCTCATTTTTTCTTGTCTACCCTAATTATTCTTCCTACACATTGACTATTAAATAGTGGAGAGCAGTCACTTTAGATTTCAGAGAGAATATAAATGATTCTAATCTTACAACGTAGTAGTGTATGCCTTTGCAATCTTACCCTCTACCTTAGGTAGCTCTCCAAAGTATTTCTTCCAGACAAATACTATGCTGCCTAAAAGAATAAATTTAGAAAACACTACCTATCTCATTATACATAAATATCAATTAAAAAATTATGTATCTCTTAAGCTTCACATTCTCTTAACCAAGATATGAAGAGGCTAACCTTAACCCTGACCCTAATCCTTTTTTCCTCTGATTTATGATATGAATCCCACAACAATTGAAGCTAGTGAAAATGTACTTAAAAATATAATTGCCACATCAAATAGACAATCATGGGAATTTCAGGGTGGGGGCTTCCATGGTTGTTTAGTGGTAAAGAATCTGCCTGCCAATGCAAGAGACATGCGTTTGATCCCAGGATCAAGATGATCCTCTGGAAGACGAAATGGCAACCCACTTCATATTCTTGCTTGGAGAATCCCATGGACAGCGGAGCCTGGTGGGCTAAAGTCCATCCATATGGTCACAAAGAGTCAGATACGACTGAGCAACAAACATACGCAACATCCCAGTTCAGAAAAACAACTTAGAAAAATTGCATAATTAAATTATCCTGCTTGTGTTTCTTAAAAAAAAAAAAAATGAAAGAAAGAAAACAAAACAGTGGAGAACAGTGATGTGTACACCATCCTTTATGTATTCACTAATTAGTGGGTAAAACTGGCTATACCTCTCATTCTCTCCTTATCTTCAAAATGATGATAATATTTGCCCTTGCATGCCTTACTGTAATTCATTGAATATCAAAACTCAAAAAAGTAATCATTAAAAAACCTATCATCACTGTAAGGATAGAAGAAGCTATTCTTTTTCACTTATCATGGCCTAGTACTAACTTTAACAGTGGTAAAATCATTTTTAGCTTGGGCAGGAGAATCTAATTACTGTAATTATACCCTTGGTACAGCAGGATACAAACAAAATTAAGAAACTTACAAATAGCCCCCAATTTAGCTTACTCTATTTCACTGCCTCTTTAACTTTTTACTTTTCCTGAAAATGCATAAATAAATAGACAAACAAATGAAATGGGAGTCTGAATCTGACTGTGGTCTACTATCAATATTCTACGTGGACTCAGTCACTTCAATCATACAACTCTTTTGTGATCCCATGGACTATAGCCCAGCAGTCTCCGCTGTCCACGGGGATTCTCTAGGCAAGAATACTGAAGAGGGTTGCCATTTTCAGGGGATCTTCCCGACCCAGGAATCAAACCTGTGTCTTCTACGGCTCCTGCACTGTAGGCAGATTCTTTACTCTGAGCCACTGGGGAAGCCCATCAACATTCTATACACCTGGATAAAGTATATAAAAGTGTAATAATTGGAAGATATCAGGCAGGAAAACACCTTCCCTAAACTATGAAGGGAAACAGTATTTGATGGGTTTAGGTGGACTCCGGGAGTTGATGATGGACAGGGAGGCCTGGCGTGCTGCAGTTCATGGAGTCGAAGAGAGTCAGACATGACTGAGCAACTGAACTGAACTGAATGTCTTTTGAGTCTTTATAAAACAGGATTATCTGGATTGTAACTAGGTCAGATCAAGTGCCCAAATAAATTTTACAAAAAAACTTGCCATTCATTAAGAACTAAAAGGAAATTAATTGCTTGGATACACTATACTTCAATAAAGAACAAGCATCACACCAAAGAATCTCCTATATAAATTCCATTTTGTGGGAGTATAATTGGGCTTACTTTCTGATATTGATGACTGGCAAATGAATTTTCAAGAGCCCTAGTGATACTTTGGCTAGAAATGAATCCTACAGTGTTCAGTATAGATTCCCTCTGATCCCACGAGTCGGTATCCTGGGGTCATTTGTATTGTATAGGAATTCCCAGGCTCTGGAGCAGAAACAGCTATAACCCAATGGTTGCCTTCCTTAGCTCCCATGTGCATTCCATATCTCATATGACCTTATTACAAATTTATCTGCTATTAACAATTGGACTGTTAGAAACACTGTAGCAACATCTAATCATAATAGATGCTCTTGTTGCTATCCAATTTAAGTGTATATATTTTTTAATAAAAATACATCTTTCTTGATCACTTTCCTTCAGAAATTTCTCTTAAATTATTATTATTATTTTAATTACCTTCATTCAACCTCTTAGTTCAAATAGTTAATGACCTGACTCACTTTTCCTCCTGCATCAGCCACACTGGCCTAAACCTGCTCTCACATAATGACTCTTGCATTTGCTCTTCCTTAATCTGAGAATGCTCTTCTCAGACATCTTGTGATATGATCCTCCTACCTTCAGGTCTTCTCGTTAGGGAGCCATACCTGACCACCCTGTAAACAATCTCCACTGCTCTCTCTTGTTGCTTTACCATGCTTTGTTATTCTCCACAGCACTTAGCACCATTTGATACAAATGAATTTGTTTATTAGGGTTCATCTCCTCACAAAAATTCAAGTTCCCCAAGGACAGAGACTTTGGTACATTCACATCCTTATCTTTAGAGCCTCACATGAGGTAAGCATCCAAGAAAGAAGTGCTCTATCTAATAGCTCTACAGAGCCAAAGATACCCACCAACCCACCCCCTCCATTTTTTATTGTTTCCACTTTAAAGAGAACAAATATTTTAGAAGTATGTTGAAGTTAAAGAAAAAAAGAAAAACAGCATTTCTGCTTTTTAGAATTTCAAGGAAAAAATGACATTGTCATGGGGGTAGAAAAATGAAGAGAATCACAGATAAGGTCATGCTGCGAAAAACTGATAATTTAAAGTTAGCAATACGGGCCTTACTCTTCCCTCTCAGGACATCTGAAGAAAGTTGTTGGCAAGCCTTTCCATGCCAGCCACGATAGCAGTGGCNTAGAAAAATGAAGAGAATCACAGATAAGGTCATGCTGCGAAAAACTGATAATTTAAAGTTAGCAATACGGGCCTTACTCTTCCCTCTCAGGACATCTGAAGAAAGTTGTTGGCAAGCCTTTCCATGCCAGCCACGATAGCAGTGGCACACAAACCCATCCTTCATGTCCTTTATTGTCTTCAGTTTATTGGCTGGGGAAATGAGGACTCTCAAGCTCTTGCTTAGGCCATACTTCTTACTGCTACTTCCTGGCATATGCAGATAGGAGGAGGATTCAGATGCTTTTCGAATACATCTTCCATTATTGTTACATAGACTTTGACTGCAGAGTTTGGCTGCAGTTGTCACATTGACAGCATAATGGCCCAATGGCCCTTGAATAAATTTTTGCACAGACAAGCAGGTCTCCTGTGGGAAAAACAGAGATCTATTTAGATCACTTTCCAAACATGATTCAATTGTCCAGGTAGTATTTATTAAGATTGAGGAGAAAGAGTTTCAGAGGATTTAGCATTTAAATGAAAGACTAAGCCTTTATAAAATCCCATAAGTGATGNAATTTTTGCACAGACAAGCAGGTCTCCTGTGGGAAAAACAGAGATCTATTTAGATCACTTTCCAAACATGATTCAATTGTCCAGGTAGTATTTATTAAGATTGAGGAGAAAGAGTTTCAGAGGATTTAGCATTTAAATGAAAGACTAAGCCTTTATAAAATCCCATAAGTGATGATCCATGCCTTTAGTTAGGAATACTCTAGTGAACCAATTTCATACCATTTTCTGGGGAGAAGGATTCCACATTTTTCCACAAGAGTATCCTTTAAGAGATATCTGTACTGACACTTTAAAAAGAAATCTTTTAATGTGGGAAGATTTTTTTTAATTCATGAAACAGTTTTGGTGCTGATACTTAATATATGTTAACATCAGGTCAGATTTTTCTCAGACTACCAAATTATCCCATTCTTCTCCTTATCTCTTCAGAGGTAACAATTCTCCTGAAGTGGGGAGGGGTAGTACTTACATCCATGTTTCTATAACTTTACTACATGTAAATGTAATTATGAACAATGTGTATATTATTTTGTGTTTTTAAATTCTTATACAAATTTACTTCATTTGGAATATTTTATTTTCTACAACTTCCTTTGCAAACATTTTCAAGATCCTTTCCCCACATTCATATATGTAGCTCTTTAAAAAAAAAAATGTAGCTGTGGTTCAGTCACATAGAAAAAATACATCCTACTTTATGTATCCATTGGCTGGGTTATAGGAGGGATTCTGTAAAAGATTATTATTTATTACCAAATTCCTGAGTCACTTGTATACCATATGGAAAGTTAGATTGTCTTTCTATAAATCTGTCACTAGGCACCATTGATTGTCCACAACCTTGAGTTTTAAGGCTAGTACACAGTTCTACCTACTGATGATCACACTGTGCAGCTAGGATGTGCTGGCCGAATTGAAATGACACCATCAGCTAGCCCAGAAGAATCTGGCTAGAATATTCATCAATGCTTGCCTTAATCCATAAAGGAAGTACCATGGGAAAATCCTAGTAGATTCATTAATAAAAGTGTGTTCTCTATCAGCACTTCAATTGTTTTGATCAATACTAACTCTAATGGAGGGGCTTCCCTGATGGCTCAGCCGTAAAGAATCTGCCTGCAATGAAGGAGATGCAGGGAACTCAGAATTTGATCCCTGAGTTGGGAAGATCCTTGGAGGAGGAAATGGCAGCCCACTCCAATATTTTTGCCTGGAAAATTCTATGGACAGAGGAGTCTGGCAGGCTATAGTCCAAAGGGTCGGACATGACTGAGCATGCATTCATACATAATATGAATGCATAATTAAATTTCAATTAATGTAAAACAGTAGGACAGTTTCTCTTTGAAAAGAGGCCCCAAAACTGTGAATCCATGTGGAAAGGATTCAGGGGTTCAAATGGAAAGTCATAAGGCAGAATAAACTACTAATGGCAGGCAGTTGAACAAGATGTCTCTTTGGGCAATGACAAGTTCTGAAAATCCTTGTGTAATATTTTTGTTCCAGGCACATTCAGTCTAGGTCAGCCTCACATTATGTTTAGGAATAAATGCTATTTTTAGTCAAGGCCTAGCTCCTTATCTGAGGCATCTGAGGAAGTTTGTAGGACAGATGGGAAAAATAGAACTGGGAAACCACTGAACAAAACAAGAGAGGGAGAAGTAAAAAAGAGGGAGGGAAGAGGAAGAAAGAAGACTGGGGGGAGAGATGAATCAAAGAGAGCACAGAGTACAGGTAAACCCAATCAGGTTCAACTTGGGTTTCCCTGTTCTGTCCCAGCCCTCTTCCTTGAAATTCCTTCTTCACTTATCTTCTGGTATATCACACTCTCCTGGATTTTTCTTTTCTCACTGAATGCTCCTTCTTAATCTCATTTACTAGCTCATCTTCCCTACCTCTTAACCCTGGAGTACCCTAGGCCTAATTTTTCTCTTTTCCAGCTATACTCTCTCTGGATAAACTTACCCCTTCTCATTGCCTTAAATAGAACTCCCAGATGTGTATTTCCCAGAATTTATCTCTGATCAACTGTACACCCACCTACCTATTGGACATCTCTACCTGGATGTTTCAGGAACACTTCAACAACCTTAACCCATTCCAATGTGATTCCCTGATCCTCTTCCCAGCCTATCTCAACATATGTCAGCTCCCTTTCTCCAATGCCTCAGGAGCAAAACCTTGAAGGTGCAAGTTGTGTGGGGGTTGGAAGCATCTCTAACCTCATGCAAGAAAGAGGCAGATCCTACATGGCAGCCATGTGGGATGGTCTTCAAGAGACCACAGTAATTTTAAAAGCCACCATATAAATAAAAATTACTTTTTGCCCACTTTGCCTCCTCTCTATCCCAGTCTCCTGTACTCATCCTTGAAGCAAATGAGCAAAGAAATGAATGGTACTCCTCTTCCCCATAACTGAGACCCAAACTTGGGGTATGGGGAGAAGAAGCAAGAAGTTTCAACCTGGATAATAACAACCACCACTTACATGGCACTTGGCATGTGCCAGATACTGTTTAAGTGCTTTACATGTATTAATAATGTAATTCTCATAACAGCCCTATGAGATAGATACTGTTATTCTCACCGTTTAACAGATAAAGAAACTGTAGAGATTTGTTCAAGGTCGTTGGCTAGTAGGAGACAAAAAGTGAACATTAGATTCCAAGTCGATCAACCCTAGGCCTCCTCCTCTTATCAATACCAACATACTGATTTTAGAATGCCAAATGAGAAAGAGCTGACTGTTTTTATATTTTATGAGACTGAATGTTTTAATACTTGAAATGTGAACTATTTGTTAATACCTGTGGATAAGTGTGTGCTTAGTCACTTCAGTCGTGTTCCAACTCTTTGCGACCCCATGGACTGTAGCCCACCAGGCTCCTCTATCTATGGGATTCTGCAGGCAAGATTTTCCCCACTCAGGTATCAAACTGACATCTCCTGCATTGCAGGCAGATTCTTTACCCACTGAGCCACCTGGGAAGCAAATTCATTAATATCTAAAAATGAGGAAAACTGTGGTTTCTGTATTTTCACTTAGGCAGTACAACAGGCCACCAACTGAACATGTTCAAAGTCAGTTGTGGAAAATAGAATTATTCCATGTGAGAACTGCTATCACGAGTAGAATGGTAATAAACGTTTATATATACATATATATTTTTTTTTTCTCCCATGAGCATTTCTATCACAGACAATCAGAAAATAAAGAATCAATTTTGGAGAATCCATCCTTTGTGTGGTTGAAAAATATTTATTTTTAAAATTTGGTATTCTCTTTTTTTCATACATATTATATCATTCTTGCTGTTGTTTAGCTGCTAAGTTGTGTTGGACTCTTTTGCAACTCCCATGGATATAGTCCCACCAGGTTCCTCTGTCCATAGGATTTTTCCAGGCAAGAATAGTGGAATGGGTTGCCATTTCCTTCTTCAGGAGGTCTTCCCAACCCAGGGATCAAATCCACATCTCTTGCATTGGCAAGTGGATTCTTTGCCATTGATCCATCATCTACGAAAATTCTTACAAAGTAGGTTTTCTTTCAGTACTTTTTTTTAAGATGAAGACATGGATACTCAGAGAGGTTAGTTAACTTGCCCAAGATTACACCCCTAGAATGTAAAATTTGTATTCTTATTTAGGACTGTCTGATTGGAAAACGTGTGCTCTTTTTACAACACTGTGACTGGTACAGACAAATTGCTCAATGTGAGTCCCTGTGCTCTCTGAGTTTTGTTAAAGTCAACTGAGCAGATAATTAGCAACCGTTTGTCTCTGACATGAAAAATTAAAACGAAAACCAGAAGGTGGCAGAGGAACAGGACAGGGAGACCACTTTCTCCCCCATAAATTCATCAAAAGAACATTTGAATGCTGGGTAAGTTCCACAAAATAACTTCTGGATGCCGGCAGAGGACATCAGGCACCCAGAAAAGCAGGCCATTCTCTTCGAAAGGAGGTAGGAAAAATATAAAAGATAAAAAGAGAGACAAAAGAGATAGGGACAGAGATCCATCACAGGAAGGGAGTCTTAAAAAAGAGAGATGTTTCCAAACACCAGGAAACACTCACTGGCGATTCTGTGGTGAGCCTTGGAACCTCAGAGGGCAACATAACTGGGAGGAAAAATAAATAAATAATTAAAACCCACAGATTACGTGCCCAACGGTAACTCCCCCAGCAGAGAAGCAGCTCAGATGCCCGCATCCGCCACTAGCAAGAGAAGGCGCGGGTTGCATTGCTTAGAATAAGGACCGGGCCTCAATGCCCCGNTAACTGGGAGGAAAAATAAATAAATAATTAAAACCCACAGATTACGTGCCCAACGGTAACTCCCCCAGCAGAGAAGCAGCTCAGATGCCCGCATCCGCCACTAGCAAGAGAAGGCGCGGGTTGCATTGCTTAGAATAAGGACCGGGCCTCAATGCCCCGAGGGCAATCTGACGGAACTAACCTGAGATAGCAAACCAGACTGTGGGATAGCTACCCCAGGAAAAGCCCTAACCTGAGACACCGCCAGGCCTGCTCACAGAACAAAGGACTGACTAGAGCTAGCCGGCTGCGGACCGGCCCACCCACCACCGGAGACAGACAGGCAAGGGCTGCCAGAAACAGAAAGGGGCAATAGTGGCCCCAGAGAGGCATCATTTACCAAACTGCAAGCAGGCTTTGTTGCTAACCAAGACTTCTTGGGATTCTGGACGGTCGACATCTGCCTGAGAAGGTGCGCTGGTTGTACATCCAGAAAACTGAGCGGCAGGGATGGGGAGGCGATGAGCCGCAGTGATTGCGCTCGCCAAACACCTGGTCACCTGAGCTGCTCAGACCTGGGAAGGGCACAAAACGCAGGCTGAACCAAGTCTGCACCTTTGAGGAGTACCTGAGGACCTGGACCTGAGCGGCTTAGACCTGGGAAATGCATACAACCCAGGGCCGGCCTCAGACAGTTCTGGCAGAGCAGCCTAGAGCCTAAGCAGTGTAGACAGGGAAAGCACACAAGCCGTGTGGGGGCAAACCCAGTGTGGCCGAGACACTGCGAGCACGCCCCACACAGGCCAGTAGAACGACTGAACAAGTGAGCGTAAAATATTGTCCACCACTGCCCCCTGTGTCAGGGCAGAAATTAGACACTGAAGAGACCAGCAAACAGAAGAAGCTAAAACAGAGGGAACTGCCTTGGAAGTGACAGGTGCAATAGATTAAAACGCTGTAGTTAGCACCGACTACACAGGAAGGAGCCTATAGATCTTGAGAAGTGTAAGCTGGATCAAGGAACTATCTGAAAATAAACTGACCCCACACTGTCCACAACAACACCAGGGAAAGTCCTAGATATATTTTTACTATTATCATTCTTTAAATTTAAAAAAAAAATTTTTAGTTTTAAGTCCTCTATTACTCCTTTAATTTTCATTTTATAACCTACTATTACTTTGCAAAAAAAGACCCTACTTTTAAAGCAAACTTCATATATATATACATATATATTATCATTTTTGTGACTTTGTTTTTTTTCTTTAATATTGTATTTTTGAGAATCCAACCTCTACACTAGATTTTTAATCCTTGCTTTTGGGCATTTGTTATCAATTTTGTACTTTTAAGAACCCAATCTTCAGTACCCATTTTTACTTGGGAGCAAGATTACTGGCTTGACTACTGTCTCCTCCTTCGGACTCTCCTTTTTCTCCACCAGGTCGCCTCTGTCTCCTCCCTCCCCCTTCTCTTCTCTACACAACTCTGAATCTCTTTGTGTGTTCCAGACTGTGGAGAACACTTAGGGAACTGATTACCGGCCGAATCTGTCTCTCTCTGTTTGATTCCCCCCCTTTATCCTCCTGGCCACCTCTGTCTCCTTCCTCCCTCTTCTCTTCTCTGTATAACTCCGTGAACATCTCTGAGTGGTCCAGACTATGGAGAGCACATAAGGAAGTGATTACTGCCTAGCTTGCTCTCTCCTCTTTTGATTCCCCCTCTTCTTCCCCTGGTCACCTCTATCTCCCTCCTCTCTCTTCTCTTCTCCATGTAACTCTATGAACCTCTCTGGGTGTCCCTCACTGTGGAAAAACTTTTCATCTTTAGCCTAGGTGTTTTATCATCAGTGCTGTATGGATGGAGAAATCTTGAGGCTACTCTAAGAATAAGACTGAAAACCAGAGGCAGGAGGCTTAAGTCCAAATCCTGAGAATATTAGAGAACTCCTGACACCAGGGAACATTAATCAATAGGAGCTCGTCAAACACCTCCATACCTACACTGAAGCCAAGCACCGTCCAAGGGCCAACAAGTTCCAGAGCAAGATATACCATGCAAATTCTCCAGAAACACAGGAACATAGTGCTAAGCTTCAGTATACAGGCTGCCCAAAGTCACTCCAAACCCAATGACATCTCATGACTCATTACTGGACACTTCATTGCACTCCAGGGAGAAGAAATCTACCTGCCTGACTTAATGCTCTACTACAAAGCCACAGTCGTCAAGAGAGTATGGTACTGGCACAAAGACAGAAATATAGATCAATGGAATAAAATAGAAAGCCCAGAGATAAATCCATGCATCTATGGACACCTTCTCTTTGACAAAAGAGGCAAGAATATACAATGGAGAAAAGACAATCTCTTTAACTACTGGTGCTGGGAAAACTGGTCAACCACTTGTAAAAGAATGAAGCTAGAACATTTTCTAACACCATACACAAAAGGAAACTCAAAATGGATTAAAGATCTAAATGTAAGACTAGAAACTATAAAATTCCTAGAGGATAACATAGGCAAAACACTCTCTGACATAAATCACAGCAAGATCCTCTGTGACCCACCTCCCATAATATTGGAAATAAAAGCAAAAATAAACAAATGGCACCTAATCAAAATTAAAAGCTTCTGCACAACAAAGGAAACTCTAAGCAAGGTGAAAAGACAGCCTTCAGAATGAGAAAAAACAATAGCAAATGAAGCAACTGACAAACAACTAATCTCAAAAATATACAAGCAACTCCTGCAGCTCAATTCCAGAAAAATAAATGACCTGATTTAAAAAATGGGCCAATGACCTAAACAGACATTTCTCCAAAAAAGACATGCACATGGCTAAAAAACACATGAAAAGATGCTCAACATCACTCATTATCAGAGAAATGCAAATCAAAACCAGAATGAGATACCATTTCACGCCAGCCAGAATGGCTGTTATCAAAAAGCCTACAAACAATAAATGCTGGAAAGGGTGTGGAGAAAAGGCAACCCTCTTATCCTGTTGGTGGGAATGCAAACTAGTATAGCCACTATGGAGAACAGTGTGGAGATTCCTTAAAAACCTGGAAATAGAACTGCCTTATGACCCAGCAATCCCACTGCTGGGCATACACACTGAGGAAACCAGAATTGAAAGAGACATGTGTACCCCAATGTTCATCGCAGCACTGTTTGTAATAGCCAGGACATGGAAGCAACCTAGATGTCCATCAGCAGATGAATGGATAAGAAAGCTGTGGTACATGTACACAATGGAGTATTACTCAGCCATTAAAAAGAATACATTTAAATCAGTTCTAATGAGGTGGATGAAACTGGAGCCAATTATACAGAGTGAAGTAAGCCAGAAAGAAAAACACCAATACAGTATATTAATGCATATGTATGGAATTTAGAAAGATGGTNCCAGGCTCCTCCATCCATGGGATTCTCCAGGCAAGAATACTGGAGTGGGTTGCCATTTCCTTCTCCAACAAAAATGCAAAGGATAAATTTAAATTTTATTAAACAGGATTCTCAGAAACCGAGAAGCCATTTTTTGGTAATATGGAAAAATGAGAAGAAAGTGTTCATTTAAAAACTCTCTACCTGAAGATTATGAAAAGGTTTATAATAGAGACAGCTGTAGGGAAAAGAGAGATATTTTTAAATTTAAATTTCAGAACTCCATATGGATATTTAAATTTAGAATTATCAAGAAAATTTATTTTGTAAAATATCAGAAACTTCTGCAACAGGCATCTGGGGAAATTTTTATTTTGGGAGGTATCAAGTATTACATTGGTTGCTTTGACAGTAGTTCTACTTGGAGATTTCATGCTGTTTTCTCCCAAACTCATCAATCTTCTTCTTCAAGGGATGGATAAGAGATGAGGCAGAGGAAAGATAGAAGTGTTCCTACCATACTATTCTGGAAATTTGTTTCTCTTCAGTACACGAAAATGGTGGGAACAAATTTCTAATACATGTCTATAGGGTGAGCAGATGTTTTGATGTGGTGGCTTAGTTGTTCGGCTGTATCTGACTCTTTGTTACCCCATGGACTATAGCCTGGCAGGCTCCTCTGTCCATGGAATTCTCTAGGCAAGAAAACTGGAGTGCGTTGCTATTTCCTTCTCCAGGGGATCTTCCCAACCAAGGAATCAAACTTGGGTCTCCCATATTTCAGGCAAATGCTTCGTGTGCTAAGGAATGTCACAATTACACCCATTATCCCAGGTGATTATTAGTAGTGCACCTTTTAATTCTTAATTTAGCTACAATTCAGACAATAAATATGTACATCTAGCATATGTAGAGGAGAAGGCAATGGCACCGCNTGCTTCGTGTGCTAAGGAATGTCACAATTACACCCATTATCCCAGGTGATTATTAGTAGTGCACCTTTTAATTCTTAATTTAGCTACAATTCAGACAATAAATATGTACATCTAGCATATGTAGAGGAGAAGGCAATGGCACCGCACTCCAGTACTCTTGCCTGGAAAATCCTATGGACGGAGGAGCCTGGTAGGCTGTAGTCCATGGGGTCGCTAAGAGTTGGACACGACTGAGCGACTTCACTTTCACCTTTCACTTTCATGCATTGGAGAAGGAAATGGCAACCCACTCCAGTGTTCTTGTCTGGAGCATCCCAGGGACCGGGAAGCCTGGCGGGCCGCCATCTATGGAGCTGCACAGAGTCGGACACGACTGAAGTGACTTAGCAAGCAAGCAAGGATATGTAGTAAGTGCTCTATGTAGACTGAGGAGAAGAATAACACAGATCTTTCTCAATTTACCATGGGATTAAGTCTTTGTGGCTCAGCTGGTAAAGAATCCACCTGCAATGTGGAAGACCTGGGTTTGATCCCTGGGTTGGGAAGATCCTCTGGAGAAGGGAAAGGCTATCCTCTCCAGTATTCTGGCCTGGAGAATTCCATGGCCTGTATAGTCCATGGAGTCACAGAGTTGGATACAACTGATCAACTTTCATTTTCACTTTCTTAAGTCTCAATAAGGCCATTATAAGTTGAAACTCCATTTAGTAAACCTAACCTATAGAACATTATAGCTGTGTGCAGCCTACCTTAAACATACTCAGAACACATACATTAACCTCCTGTTGGGCAAAATCAACTAACAAAAGTCTATTTTATAATACAATGTTGAATATCTCATGAAATTTATTGACTACTCTAAGAAAAAGAAAGAAAGAAAGAAAAAAAAGAATGGTTGAATAGGAGCAGAATGGTTATAAGTGTATGAGCTATTTACCCCCATGATCATGTGGCCACCTGGAAACTGTGGCATTGCAGTTGCCCAGCATCACAAGAGAGTAAGTAGGGCAAATCACTAGCCCGTGGAAAAGATCAGAATTCAAGACTTGAAGTATGGTTTTCACTGGATGAATATTGCTTTTGCATCATTGTAAAGCAGAAAAATCATGGAACCACCCAAAGTCAGGAACCATCTGCACCAAAAATAGAAATTTCAAATCTCAAGGATCATTTCTATGAGCTTCCTTCATGGCTCAGACAGTAAAATCATCTGCTTGCAATGCTGGAGACCCGGGTTCGATCCTTAGTTCATTATGAAAGAAGTTTCTCTGAATGTGTAGAGCACCTGAAACCCTAAGTAAGAAGCTTAGTGTTCCCTCGTGAGTGTGAATCTGCTTTTTGGTGTTGGTTCTGCAACTGCCATTTGCCACTGATGATCATTCTTCTTTTCCTTTGGGGAGCAAGAAGGAAAGGACACTGCCTGAGTAAAGCAAAGGACAAAAAATAGTCTTTAAAGTACTTTCTAATTTGCCTACAAACTGGAGGAACATATGAAATTGCAAAAAATGTAAAATCAAAACAATAAATTGGTGACATCAGTTCATATGATAATTTTATTAACTTTATTCTTTATTTATGGGAATTTAACAGCTTAGAAATGAGGTTTTTTTATTTTAAAATTTAACTAGAGAATTATTAGTAATCTTCGTTAAGCCAGTTTATACTTTTTCCCCTCTTTCTTCTCATGAGGGGAAAGTCTTCATATAATCTTTGGTTCAAATTAATGAGCACATTGAAATATTTTATATATTTACAAGAGGATGTTAACATCCATTCATACAGAATAAACAAAAATTTCTTTTCTGGATTCATAACTACAATGCTACCCCCAACCCCACTCAATACTACTTAAATTTAAGAAATAATAGCTTTGGACACATGAATTGATGGAACAGAATAGAGAGTTCAGAAATAAACCCACTTATATACACAATCAATTAAATTATGAGAAGGGAGCCAAGAATATACAATGGGGAAAGGAAGCCTCTTCAATAAACGGTGTTGGGAAAACCAAAAAGCCACATGCAAAAGAATGAAATGGGACCACTAACTTATACCATATGCAAAAATTAACTCAAAGTGGATTAAAGTCTTGAATGTAAGACCTGAAACCATAAAACTCCTAGAAGAAAGCACAAGTCACAAATTCCTTGAATTACCATGGTAATGATTTTTTTTAATTTGATACTAGAAATAAAGGCAATGATGTTGAAAATAAACAAGTTGGATTACATCAAAGTAAAATTTCTACACAGCAAAGGAAACCATCAGCGAAATTAAAAGGCAACCTACTGAATGGGAGAAAATATTTGCAAAACATATAGGATCAAAGGTAAATATTCAAAATATACAAAGAATCAGAACAACTCAATGAAAAAAAACAATGATTTTAAATGGGCAGAAGATCTGAATATTTATTTTTCCAAAGAAGACATAGAGAAGACCAACAGGTACATTAAAAGGTGCTCAAAATCACAAATCATTAGGAAATGCAAATCAAAATCACAGTGAAATACCACCTGACACTATTAGAGTGAATATTACTAAAAAAGCTAGAAATAGCAAATGCTGGTGAGGAAGGATGTGGAGAAAGAGAACCCTTGTACACTAATGACAGTAAAGTAAATTGGTGTAGTCACTGGGAAAACAGTATAGAGCTTCCTCAAAAATTAAATGTGCTACCATCACATGATACAGCAATTCCACTTCTGGGTATTTATCTAAAGAAAACAAAAAATACCTAACTAGAAAAGATATATGCACTCCCATGTTCAATGAAGCATTATTTACTATAGCCGAGATATGGAAACAATCTGTGTTCATGGATCAATGGATTAAAAAATGTGATACACACATATGTATATATAATGAAATGTTACTTGGACATAAAAAGTGATATCTTGCTATTTTCAACAACATAGATGGATCTTGTGGGGATTACATTAGATAAAACAAATCAGACAGAGAAAGACATATACAATAGGAATCTAAAACCAAGCTCATAGATGCAGAGAACAGACAGCTGGTTGCCAGATTGGGGAGTGGGAAGGAGGAGATGGGAGAAATGGGTAAAGTGAGTCAGAAGGCAAAAACTTTCAGTTATAAAAGAAATAATCCATGAGGAGATAATGTACAGCAGAGTGATCATCATTAATAATATTATATTTCATATTTGGAAGNTTGGGGAGTGGGAAGGAGGAGATGGGAGAAATGGGTAAAGTGAGTCAGAAGGCAAAAACTTTCAGTTATAAAAGAAATAATCCATGAGGAGATAATGTACAGCAGAGTGATCATCATTAATAATACTATATTTCATATTTGGAAGTTGCTAAGAGAATAAATATTAAAAATTCTCATAACAAGAAAAAATTTTGTAACTATATATGGTGACAGTTAACTAGACTTATGATGGATACCATCTAGCAGTATATTCAGATATCAAATCATTATGTTCTGCACCTGACATTAATATAATGTCGTATGTTAGTTATGGGGCTTCCCTGGTGGCTCACACTGTAAAGGATCCCCCTTCAAAGCAGAAGACCTGGATTTGATCCCTGGGTCGGGAAGATCCCCTGGAGAAGGAGATGGCTGCCCACTCAGTATCCTTGTCTGGAGAATGCCATGGACAGAGGAGCCTGCTCCTCAGTCCATGGGGTCGCAAAAGAGTCAGACATGACTTAGCGACTAACACTTCACTTCATAAGTTATATCTCAATTTCTTTTTTGTTTTAGTTTTTAAATGTTTTAGTTTAATAAGATTTTTTTCAAGTGTTTCAGTATAAACCAAAAATTAATGAGAAATATATAAATAAACATCAAAATTGGTCACATCCACATGAGTCAACAAGGGACAAGAAATGAGCAGTTGATAAAGGAAAATTAATGAGGCTTCAAGAGAATGAAATAGAAATAAAAAATAATAAATTATGTTTCAAAATAACATTGAGATTTGAAATGGATGAGTATTATACTAGAAAGAATTTTTAAATGCAGAGAAACAGTGACTGCATTCTAATTAAATCATAACAGATGATAGACTTTTTTGACTTTTTAAGTACCAAAAGAAACATCTATTTTTACTTTATAATGAATTCATGTACCAAAAAAATGTATTCAGAAAAAAATTCATATTGGGATTGAAGTCAAAGAAAGACCTAGTTTAAAATGCAAGACATTCATTGTAGAAAAATATGTCTGCTAAAAAGAACAAAAAATATGGAGACAAAATGAATAAATAAAGTGTTTAACAAAAATGTTAACAAAAGAAATCATAATTGCCTTTCAAAATAGTATACATTTGAAAAGATCTAGGAAAATGAACTGCTCGTGAAAGAGTAAGGAATTGAAGATATTACCTAAAAAGGAGTTATAAGTCATTTTTTTCTTGCCTCATTACAAGAAAATTACAGGCAATATACAATTAAGAGATAACACATCTTTATGTAAGGCCGTGAGGGGAAGGAAGAGAAGAGAATACTTTGAATGTGAATCAGTCAGAGAGAAGTGGCACTACTATTTAACAATATGAAAGGAGTTTGGAATAAGTCTACTGATGTATTTAGTTAACTGATAAATATGGGTGCCTCACCTGAATGACTGTAATACCCTCTTACAAGTCTTCCATGAGCTTCTCAGGTGGTGCAGTGGTAAAGAATACGCCTGTCAATTCAGGAGGCCCAAGAAATGTAGGTTTGCTCCCTGGGTCTGGAAGATCCCCTGGAACAGGAAAAGGCAAGTAATGCAGTATTCTTGCCTGGAAAATTCCATGGACAGAAGAGCCTACAGTCCATAGGGTCACAAAGAGTCAAATGCAACAGAGGGCATGCACACACACACACACACACACACACACACACACGCACACACACGCACACACATATGTCTCCCAACTTATACTCCTGCATCCTCCAGTCTAGTTGCAACATGGCAACCACAGAGTCCTCTTAAAACCTTAAGTCAGACAATACCCCTTCTGTGCTCAAAGTTCTTCAATGATGCTCCATGTGCCTCAGCATAAACAAGGTTTTATATGATCCTGGAAGGTCCTGCATGACTGGGACACAGTTACCTACCTCTCTGACTTCCTCTCCTTACCCTCCCCAGGATCACTCTCTGTAGTCACACGGGCACCCTTGGAGTCATGACAACAGACCAGTGAGACGTCTTCCTCAGAGCCTTTGCACAATAAATATTATATCTATTGTCTATCTCTACAACTCTAGAATGCAAGCTTTGAAAGGGTGAACACCATGGTCTCTTTCGTTCACTGATCCATCCCAAGAACGTGGTAGAGTCTCTGATACATAGTAGATGCTTGCCAAGTGAATAAATGAATGATGAAGAGTTAATAACAATAGATTTCCAATATATATTGAAGTAATAGGTTTATAAAATAAAGCAAATGCTACACAAATTCATCAAAATTTAATAATTGGGGAAAATGTTTGCACTGTGCTTAGTTGTTCAGTCATAGCTGACTCTTTTCAACCCCACAGACTGTAGCCCACCAGGCTCCTCTGTCTATGGGATTCTCCAGGCAAGAATACTAGAGTGGGTTGCCATTCCCTTCTCCAGGGGACCTTCTCCACCCAGGGATCAAATCAAGTCTTCCGCATTGCAGGTAGATTCTTTACTGTCTGAGCCACCAGGGAAGCCTGTAAACACATAAACAACACACAGTAATAAAAAGCAACATAAAGGCTACATCTTTATTTGGTGAAACTATGGCAGAGGAAAAAAATCTTTGAAAGACCTTGCATCAGTAACTATATGCTCTTGTCTGGAAATTACATATAACACTTCCATCACAACTCATTACCCATTAACTAGAAATAGACACGTGGCCCCACCCAACAAAAACGAGGACCAGAAAGTACATTCCTACCATTTATCTGAAGGCAGGAAGCTAGAAACATTTGATGAGTTAAGTGTTCATGATTAAGTGTTGAACCCAGGTCTCCTGATTGCAGGTGGATTCTTTACCATCTGAGCTCCAGGGAAGCCCTAAGATATGTTACAGTCATCATAACGAATTTTATTAATGATTTGGACTTGAGGGCATTAATTTGTTACCCACATCTTTCCTTCCTTCCTTCTTCACTTTCTTCCTTTTTCCCTTCCCTCTTCCTCCCTTCAGCAAATATTTAGTGAACCCTTCTATGTGCAGCTAATGGTACTGGACTATGAAGACACGACAGTTCATAACAAGATTCCTGCCCTCACAGAGCTTATAGCCTACCAACAGTAAACAGGTGAGCAGAATTTTAAAATGTGAATAGTCATGGATTGTGGTAAATGTTATAATGGAGATAAACACTTGATAAAGAATGAGCAGGATAGTCAGGAAAATCTGAAGAGATACTGGAGATGAGATCTGGGGACTCTGAAGCAGCTAGGATTGCAAAGATCCAGCTGAATTCTGAAGAGAATTCCAGACATAAGGCACATGATTGAGAAATAATAGAGTCCTGTGTGGTCTAAACTGTGAGAGGGAGAAGGAAAGTGATGAGGAATGAAGTTAGAGAAGAAAGCAGAGACCAACCCGTGCAGAGCCTTGTTGATGAAGGTGATGGGTTCCGATTTTATTCCAAGATCAATGGAAAGTAATCAAATGGTTTTAAGCAAGATTAATATGATTTCTTCTATGTTTTTAAAAGATTACATTGACTTCTAAGAGAAATATAGAATGGATGGGAGACTATTAGGAAGTCAAATGCAGAAATAGAGTAGGTTTTGATTAATTTAGAAAATGAAAATGGGAAGAAAGGAAAGGAATCAAACATATTTAATAAGAAAGTCAACAAGATTTCTTGTTGGATTAGTTGTGAAGATAAAAGAGAAAACTCAAAGACTGAGGAAATTGACTGAAGAGTGAGGCCATTTACTGAAATGGAAAAGATGGAGAAGAAATAAACCGGAATTGAGGACAGTCAAAAATTCTTTATTTAACACCCTAAATTATAAAGGCTTCTCAAATATCCAAGAAGAGATGCTGTGTATGCTAGAAGTTTTAACCTTGATTTAACATTTATTAAAGAGTCCTATAAGGCAACAGCAACCCACTCCAGTACTCTTGCCTGGAAAATCCCATGGACGGAGGAGCCTGATGGGCTGCAGTCCATGGGGTCGCTAAGAGTCGGACACGACTGAGCAACTTCACTTTCACTTTTCACTTTCATGCATTGGAGAAGGAAATGGCAACCCACTCCAGTGTTCTTGCCTGGAGANTCCGGGAGTTGGTGATGGACAGGGAGGCCTGGCATGCTGTGATTCATGGGATCACAAAGAGTTGGACACGACTGAGTGACTGAACTGAACTGAACATCTGAATAAGAAAAATTTTAACTGCCCAATTCCATTTAAATTTAATCCAATCCAACGTCTTTAAAAGTATAATGTTTGTTTCTATAGTATAAAAGTCTCACCTGGTCTCCTCAATTTTGCCTCTCCCCTAGAGATGGTGTCCTTTCACACAGAGGTACGTGGGGGCAATTCCTACAACCTCACAGCAGCAGGGAGCCAACAGGGATCTCGAGTATCATGTCCTCTGCCTCTTCTGTTTTCAGTGGAATTTCTTTATCCATCAGGATGCTGCTGAAAGCTCTCCAGTTCAATGTTCAATTTCTTGAGGTCAGCTTATCCTATATAGGCTCAAAGGCAATGCAGCTCTAGGACTTACTCCTCCTGACTTTGGTTCATTCTCAGGTTGGGATATGACCGCCCATGTGTGTGCTTCCTCCCAGAGCCTCAGATGGAGAGTAAAGGGTGAAAGTGAACCTCCCCACTCTTGGTGTTCCTCTCACTTAAAGAATGCCCAGATCTAGATGGGAGCCACAACCCAGAAAGGGAAAAATGTGGAGAGACATCCGCTTTCTTCACTCTCTTACTGTTCTCTTCTTCCCATAATTACCCTTTGTTTGAAAGTGGTGAGTTTTACCCCAGAGAGGGCCTGGCTGCTGTTACAGGTAGAAAGGGTAAGATCTCTCCATCACTGGTCAACTGCTAAGCTAAATCCTCCAAGCTTATTAGGTTGTCATCTTACTACATAATCCAAATGTATAAGTCAGGATCAAAATTTATTAATATGTTCTATTTGTATTCCTCATATAACAAATTTTAGATTTATCCTGCACAGATAGAAACTTTCTTAAGACCAAGATAAAAGTCATGAGTTCAGAGAAGCCAAAAAGAAAATTATTTATTTTAAAAATTACTCAAAATACATTTATTATCTACTTTAACCAACTCTCACACCAAACTTCTAAGATCAGTGTTTCTATTAATCCTATTTTAGAAAGGAGATGAATGATAGGAAGTTTCTGTAGGACAAATTATAAAATGACTTTATTGGGATTTCAGCCAATTCTATCTACCAAGTTCCCGCTAAAATGCCTTTTCTCGAAATTCTTGTGGTTAATCCTTACAAAGAGAAGAAAACAAAAGTCAAGGATTCCAACACAATATGTAATCCAGATGAATATAGATCGATTTAAAATCTATACATTAACCAGATCCCCAAAGCTAAATAATCTGAAATGGATTCAAGTCATGTATGGGTTAGGAATGATGTAAGAAAGTAGAACATATTTGCTGAGAGAAAGCTGGCGTTATTCTGCGCATGTGCTCAAGGGTTACGATCAACCCAAAACTCTGAGTAGCTTAACATAAGAAGTTTATGTTTTGGTCCACATTACATCTCCCACTATGAGCTGGCCAACTTTCTGCAGCACACAGTCATTGAGAGACCCAGGCCAGTGGAGCTGCCGCCATATTGGAGCCGCATGGCCTGAGCATGCAGCTTCCTCGGGTGTTCTGTTAGGGGGAAAAGGGAAACGAGCCACTTGCAAGGTGTTTCAAATAATACAGTTACACCCATTAGGATTTCGCTGGTCAGAGCTAGTCCCTCGGACCCATCTAATTGCAGGAGAAAATGCAGGAGACCAAATGGAACGTTTGAGCTGCTCTGCCACGGCACCCTGAACATAATCCGCATATCCAGCCTCCTGCCCCCTCCTGACTTCAGCTCTTTCATTTCCAAGGTTGCTTTTACATTCAGGATAAATATTATTATCCTTGTTTTAGAGACTGCTTTACATATCGTGGTCAAGGAAGAATACTGCAGAATCTTTACAAATCTTTATTAAAGACTAAGTTCTAAGATCATTGTAGGTAATATTGTGTGAGTGTTTTATAATGAAGCAGTGTTTATGGAATGAGAAGACATCTATTAGACATGTCAGTGGTAAGGCAGCACACAGGTAGAAGAGTGGAATCTGCTGGTTACGTGGTTTCTATCCCCATAGCTTGCCCTTAACTTTGGCTTTACTTCTGGTTTAAACACACAAGAGTGCCTTCAGAGGTAAACATCCGAATGTGTTGCAACCGGCTTTTCAACTGTAACTGACTGGGTTGCATTTACAAAATTCCTTATTACATTATGAGTCTCGAATAACAGAAGTTTGAGAATTTGAATATTAACACGTGGAATTAAACCTCCTGAAAAAAGTTACTTCAGAAGTTGAGGTCTTTAGGAAATGTAAGGAAGTAGCACCACCTGGTGGGTAAGAATGACAGGAGAATCTGGAAATTTGTTAGGAAGAAATGATAATTGCTATAAATATAATCATGTTCTCAAATAAAAGGCTTTAGAGAGCTTTGGAATTGAGACTTGAGGAATGAAATTCTCTTCTTAGGAAACAGGGACAAATAGAGGGTGTATGACTTAAAAAAAAATCTCACCTTTTCATTTCTGACTGATGGCTACTCAGTGGAACCTGGGGAAACCCAGGTCAATGAAAGTGCCCTATGGTAATGATGAAAGGGTGGTTTACAACTAACCCGACACTATTATCAGCAAAGAGCTGAGTGTCTTGGAAAGCTTAGAAAGTTTACACATGCTAGACCAAGGCACTGACCACGGGCTCCAACTCACCTAGTACCTGAGAAAGCAAGGAGGTCCGTCTTCACATCTGTTTATTGGTCAGTATCAGAAATTAATGGTGAGATTTTTTTTTTGACAAAAGCAAGAACAAAAGTTTTCAGTGTTCAAGTAACTGTGCCCCATTTTTTTAGCTGACATTTTCTCACAGTGTGAAGATTACATTGTTAACCTGAAACAAATATTTCTGCCAGATATTTCTCCAGCAAAGATAAATTTGTTTGGGATCAGTAAAGAATCCCAATTCAGGGTCTGCAACCAGGTCAAGTCACCAGAGGGGCAAAGAAAGTTGGGAGGGCTCTAGTGAACAAAGAGTCCATGACTTTTCATTGGCTGAGTCCTTGCCAGGAAAGAAGAGGAGTCTTCTCTTGGGATACAAGCTGAAATGGCTCCCACCATAGTGCAATACCATGACTCTCCCTGGTAATTATTGTACATTCCACTAATTCTATTTCTGATTAAGCCAGTTGAGCTGATAATCATGTAGACTATATTATTAGTAAGCTCTCAAATCCTAAGGAGCTCTATTTAAGAGTGACCAAGAGATATTTGGATCTCAGATTTTATCACTGTAAAATCAGTTTGCTTGGCATAAAGATAAAATATGCTTTATAGTCATTGGTCTAGCAAATACATCAAATTGTTCTTAAGCAAAGAATACAGAAGGGGACTTCTGTTTGCTGAGAGCTTACTATGTTGCACATGCTAGTTGCTATAAGGAATATTTTGGACCAGGTCAAGGTTCAGCCTGTCATAAAGTCCTCTATGTGTGCCTGATAGCAAAACTTCTTCTCACAAAATGTCCCAGAGGGGTTGTGACCATCGCAGAATGCTCTTAAGGACTGATACAGATGCCCTGACACACATTTTGTTTTGCACGGGTCTAGGATATCCGTAGGTAAGAACTTAAACCTGGTCCACATATTGTGTTCAGGCATCCAAATCAGTCTAGGGGGCTGGGATTCCTTGAAGAAGGCTGGCCTGGAGAAAGGGACCTCAGAAGCTATAAGTAGATATGGAAGAGCAACTCTAAGCTGGTGACTTGTCTGAATGTCAAAGGGAGGCAGGATGCAGCAGCAGGAGGCTGCACATGACCTTCCCTGATATTGCTCCTCATCAAGTGTGAGTGTGCTATGACTGGGACCTACCTGAAGACCTGGCTCGAGGGAACTTACTTGAAATATCTTTCATCACGAAACCCAACAGGAATTTTTCTACTGTTCAGAGAGGGAAACATGAGAACAGCAGCCCGGGACTAAACACAGAGAATGTGAAGACAAAGTGACTGCAGGCAAACCCTACCCACAGGGCCCCATACAAAATTAGGTTAATGAGAAGACCAAAGACCTAACTTTTTTATTAATTTAGCAGCTATAGACTCAAAGCCTTGAGATTCAGGATATTATCAGAAATGTGAAATACTTATATGTCCTGTCAGCTGAAGTCTAAGGCTATAGATTATGTCCATTTAATCAATACAATTAATTTTACATAAAAAAATTAAGGCTGCATGAAATAAGTCATCTAAGTACACAGAGATAATAAGCAGCAGAGCCAGGATCAACACCTGAGCTGTGTGACTGCAAAAACCAGGATCATTCCTTATATCCTTTGCTTCATGAGACACAGAAGGTTTGGTGGAGCATAATCAACATGCATTAATAGTCTTCCAAATAACACTGACAAAAAGCAATGTATGTTGAGCAACTACTCAATGCCTGTGCATCAATGTGATTACTGAATAATTAATATATTGACTTTATTGGGTTTTCACCAAAGAACAATGCCAAGGCTCTATGCCTATGAAATTCAGATTTCTTTTAGCCTCAGAGTGAGAGTATAGGACTCATTCCAAAGTCCTCAGCCAAAATAGGGATTAAACTGGACTGTCCCAAAGGAGATGAAAATGGAGGCTATGGGAGAGTGGCTCAACCCTGGAGGTGGTTCCTGAAACATGGGGAGGATTGTAGATTTCTTTAAGTGCCTAGACTCAGCATTCTAGAGACAACAAGCCCTTGGATGTGAATGGATGTTTGAATACCTGTGAGAATTATCTTTAAATGTTGCATCTTGAGTACCTCCAGTAAGACATTTTTGGCTATGAAGTCAGCAGAAAGGAATACTTGCAAGTATTAGTATATATTGGTCAGCTCACCCAAGGAGGCCCTTTTCAGTTTATGGCATAGAAGCAGTGCCCAGCTATTGTGGAGCATTTAAAAGACTGAGCTGCCATCCATTTCTTTGAAGATTGTACCCCAGTGTATAGCAAGCAGATGGAGCCAATGAGGAAAATAGTCATCCCTATTTTCAGACGGTAAAGCGTCTGCCTGCAATGCAGGAGACCTGGGTTCGATTCCTGAGTCTGGAAGATCCCCTGGAGAAGGAAATGGCAATCCACTCCAGCACTTTTGCCTGGAAAATCCCATGAGCGGAGAAGCCTGATAGGCTACAGTCCATGGGGTCGCAAAGAGTCGGACACGACTGAGCAACTTCACTTTCTATTGACCCAGAGCCAGGCCCTTCCCCATTTTCCTAAGAATATGTAAGCCCCAGGGATTTTGTAAGCTTCAGTGAAAATAACCTCATCTAATCACTTAAATTGGATTCAGTAAATTGATCTTGATAAATTGTGATTTGGAGAAGGCTTTATTTACAAAAAGAGAATCATGACCTCTCTTGCACCTTGATTGTTATGGAACTAGTCATATACACTATACATATGGTAGGCTTCCCAGGTAGCACTAGTGGTAAAGAACCTTCCTACCAATGCAGGAGAGGTAAGAGATGCGGGTTTGACCCCTGGTCCTGGAAGATCATTGGAAGGACTGATGCTGAAGCTGAAGCTCCTATACTTTGGCCACTTGAGGCAAAGAACTGACTCATTGGAAAGGACCCTGATGCCGGGAAAGATTGAAGGCAGGAGAAGAAAGGGACAACAAAGGATGAGATGGTTGGATGGCATCACTGACTCAATGGACATGAGTTTGAGCAAGCTCTGGGACTTGGTGATAGACAGGGAAGCTTGGTGTGCTATAGTCCATGGGGTCACAAAGGGTTGGACATGAGTGAGCGACTGAACTTGAACTGATACATACAGTAACTCACTTTCTATTCACACAACACATTCTTAAGGTTCTAGTATCTTCCTCCTTTTTAAAGATAAAGTAGACCTTAAAGAAGTTGAGCAACTTGCCCTTGTTCATACAACTCTTGAGCCTTTCTTAATATAGATAATTTAGGCTTTTTTTTTTTTTGACTTGCCAACCATATAAAACGCACTGCAATACAGCTTCTTCCACATGCCTTGAAAATTTTATTCAAGGAGTCTGTCACCACAAGCTATATAAACAAATGGTTATCCAGCATTAATAGGATTTATAGCAGAATTAATTCTTTAAAAGTGTTTATTTATAGTCAATTATATATAGGGCATAACAGGGTTATCTGTAATAAGGCAAGTCTTAGAATTTAGTTGGAGAGAGAATACATATCAATAAAAGTACAGTTAACTAAGTGTCAGAAGAGTGTTACAGATAATAAGTACCATAGGAATTTGGATTGGAAAAGTAACAGATGGTGCAATGAAAAGATTAGATGAGTCATAAGGTATCAGTTCCCTTCTGACACCAACTGTGCCACTTTTAGCTCCTTAACCTTCAAGATTCTGAATTTCTCCGGGCCTTAGATTTGTCATTTAGAAATTGTTGGTAGCAACATGTTCCATGATTTCCTCACAGGGTTTTTAACATTATATGTGAAAAAATGCTTACAAAACTATGATGAACTATAAAGATACTCTTTCTCTCTTTGTATTACTGACAGGTTTTCATAATTCATGGTAACTATTCATATGAAGATACTTTCGTGTGTCAACTTGACTATAATGCCCAGCTGTTTCATCAAATATCAGTCTAGATGTTGCTATGAATTCTTTTGTTTACATTTTTTACGTTATTATTTAAATCAGTAGACTTTAAGTAAAGCAGATTACTGTGCATAATGTTGCCAGGTTTCATCCAATCAGTAGAAGAACTCAAGAGAAAAACTGAAGTTCCCTGAAAAAAAGAAGGAAGTTTGCTCCCAGGCTGACTTCAGACTCGAGGCTACAACAGCAACTCCTACTGAAATATCCAGCTTATTGGCCAGCTCTCTAAATATCAGACTTGCTACCCCCTGCAATTGTATGAGACAACTCTTTAAAAAGCTCTCTCCCAAATCAATATGAAATGTATATATAAATGTATATGTATATATGTGTGAGAATACATAAATAAACAGTCTTCCCTTGGTGTTCATGGGGGATTGGTTCCAGAAGCCACCATCGATACCAAATCCATGGATACTCAAGTCCTTTATATAAAATGACATAGTATTAATACAATGAATACCATTGGTGCTCCTTATCTGCAGATATGGAGACCTCACCATATGAGTATATATACATCATTGAATATGTACACATGCACACACACACGCATCCTATTGGTTCTGCTTCTCTGGAGAATATTGACTAATATAATAACAGTTCTGAATGAAGAACTTACTTTGACAAGAAAAACGTGTAAAGCAATCAAAGAAAATTCAGAAAGTACTATTTTATTCTTAACATATTTTCTGTTGGTCGATTTTTAAATATATATGAAATAGTAATTAAATAGTATATTTCATGATAATACCTTTGTTGGCTCAGAGGTTAAAGCATCTGCCTGGAATGCAGGAGACCTGGGTTCAATCCCTGGGTTGGGAAGATCCCCTGGAGAAGGAAATGGCAACCCACTCCAATACTCTTGTCTGGAGAATCCCATGGAGGGAGGAGCCTGGTAGGCTACAGTCCATGGGGTCACAAAGAATCGAACACGAATGAGTAACTTCACTTTCACTTTCACACACATTTAATATATCCAAATAGGAAGTATGATGAAATACAAATGTTTGCTATTGAGGGAGCTGATTCGCCTGTTGCGGCCTGAACGTGTGCCTTTGCTCAAGGCACTCCTTGCATTTGAAATATCTTCCCTCTTAGTCACCCTCTGTGTAAATAGTATGCAAGCCATTTTTCTAAGGCACAGTTGAATGACCTCTCTAAGGGGCAATGCCCGACTGCTCTAGCTGAAAGTTCTCACTACTTTTACTCTGTTCCTCTTTCACTATTCATCACTTTATGTTCTGAAGTACAGTTATCTGTGTTTGTGTTTTTTCTATCTCTATAAATAGCAATTTTCTTGGGGACAGTAGTCACTGATAAATCATAGTCTTCATCCAGGCCTGCAGCAGCTCCTTGCCTGAGATATCTTGATAAATACATACTGCATAAATAAACCTTCATGGGTCATTTTGGTCTCTTGATAAGCTCTTTTCTCTAATTTGTCTATAACAAGTGCCATAAGGAGTTCCTATCAGAGTGACTGTGATCACTCACATGTGGCAGAGCTCCAGTGGTGAGTATTTATTTATTAGGTAGTGAAAGAATGAAAAGCAGCATCATGGGGCTTTAGCTGCAAGGCTGAAAGTTAACTTAAAATGACATTTTAAACGAGGGAATTTTATGAACAGGGGTAGCTGAAAGCACACAGGCTTTGGAGTGAACTCTGGTGACTTCACAATAACCAAGGTACTTCCTTGTTGTCCCATGTTTTTGATATTTATCAGTGACATAAAGTCACTGCTAAATATGTAACAAAAGCAAACCACAAGTATCCATGTACACATCGAATATTTCACTTTCAAAGATATTTCTGTGTCCTCAGTGAACAGTGTGTACTTTCTATCTGAATTTAGAACACTTAATAACTTTTCTCATTGTTGTCACTCAGTCACTCTTTAGACCCCATGGACTGCAGCATACCAGGCTTTCCTGTCCTTCACTATCCCCCCTTTGCTCAAACTCATGTCCATTGAGTCAATGGAGCCAACTCAATGTCCATCCAACCATCTCATGTCCATTGAGCCATCCAACCATCTCATTCTCTGTTGACTCCTTCTCCTTCTGCCCTCAGTCTTTCCCAGCATCAGGGTCTTTTCCAATGAGTCGGGTCTTTTCTAATGAGTTGATTCTTTGCATCAGGTGGCCAAAGTATTATAGCTCAGCATCAGTCCTTTCAATGAATTTGTTGTTGTTCACTGGCTAAGTTGTGTCTGACTCTTCGTGACTCCACGGACTTCACCACTGCAGGTTTCCCTGAACTCCACTATTTCCTGGAGTTTGCTCAGATTCATGTCCATTGAATCAGTGATGTTATCTAACCATCTCATCTTCTGCTGCTCTGTTCTCATTTTGCTTTTGATCTTTCCCAGCATCTGGGTCTTTTCCAATGAGTCAGGTCTTTGCATCAGGTGGTCAAAGTACATGAGCTTCAGCATCAATCCCTCCAATGAATTTGTTTTGTTCAGTTGCTCAGTCATCTCTGACTCTTTGTGACCCCATGGTCTGCAGCATGCCAGGCTTCCCTGTCCTTCACTATCTCCCAGAGTTGGCTCAGACTCATGCCCATTGAGTAGATGATGCTGTCCAACTATCTCATCCTCTGTCGTCCCCTTCTACTCCTGCCGTCAATCTTTCCCAGCATCAGGGTCTTTTCCAATGAGTCAGTTTTTCGCACCAGGTGGCCAAAGTATTGCAGCTTCAGTTTCAGCATCAGTTCTTCCAATGAATATTCGGGGTTGATTTCTTTTAGGATTGACTTGTCTTATCTCCTTGCAGTCCCAGGGACTCTCAAGAATCTTCCCCAGCATCACAGGTCAAAAGCATCAATTCTCCAGCACTCAGATTTCTTTATAGTCCGACTATCACATCCATACAAAACTACTGGAAAAACCATAGCTTAGACTATATGGACCTTTGTTGGCAAAATGATGTCTCTGCTTTTTAATACGTTGTCTATGTTGGCCATAGCTTTTCTTCCAAAGAACAAGCATCTTTTAATTCCATGGCTACAGTCACTGTTTGCAGTGGTTTTGAAGCCCAAGGAAATAAAGTTTGTCACTGTTTCCATATTTTCCCCTAATTATTTGCCATAAAGTGATGGGACCAAATCCCGTGATCTTAGTTTTTTGAATGTTGAATTTTAAGCCTGCTTTTTCACTCTCCTTTTTCACCCTCACCAAGAAGATCTTTAGTTCCTCTTTGCTTTATGCCATAAGGCTGGTGTTATCTGCATATTTGACGTTACTGATATTTCTCCCCGCAGTCTTGATTCCAATCGCTTGTGATCCATCCAGCCCGGTATTTCGCATGATGTACTCTGCATATAAGTTAAATAGGCAAGGTGACAATATACAGCTTTGACATACTCCTTGCCTAATTTTGAACCAGTCTGTTGTTCCATGTCTAGTCCTAACTGTTGCTTCTTGACCTGCGTACAAGTTTCTCAGGAGACTGGTAAGGTGATCTGATATTCCCATCTCTTTAAGAATTTTGCACAGTTTGTTGTGATCCTCACAGTCAAAGGCTTTAGCATAGTCAGTGAAGCAGTAGTAGATGTTTTTCTGGAATTCCCTTGCTTTCAGAACAGAATATAAGCTATTAGAAATCCAAATTTAGTAGAACTTTTCAGTTAAGAGCTATAGGATTGGAAGTTGGCAAGTGGGAAACCCAACAATGTATTTGTTGAAGAAAGAATGCTGCTGCTGCTTGGTTGCTTTAATCATGTCCAACTCTGTGCAACCCTATGGACTGTAGCCAGCCAGGTTCCTCTGTCCATGGAATTCTCCGGGCAAGATTACTGGAGTGGGTTGCCATGCCCTTCTCCTCCAGGAGATCTTCCCAACCCAGGGACTCAACCCAGATCTCCTGCACTGCAGGCAAATTCTTTACCACTGAGCCACCAGGGAAGCCCTGAAGAGAGAATATGCATTATAATAATATAATAACAATAGGCAAATGAGAGAAACATCAGGGATTGGCCTTGGAAAGCATATCTTGGAAGGAAGTAAAGACAGCTTTAGGAAGAGGAAAGTGATAAAAAATGAAACCTGACCTAACAAAAGAGAGTGATAGAACATATCCAGAGAATAAAGCTCCTTGTGACCATGCTTTGCTTCCTATTCTTTGGTATGAAATAGTTTTAGTCATAGCCTTGGCTTAAACTGTCTTAATTGAAGTTCTTTCTCCAATGAATGATTACATTTTAAAACCTTGACTGGCATAAATCCATAACATATTATAGCCCCAACAATTGTATACTGTTAATTTCTCTCTTTACTTGCAAGCTTGGTCTCTCTTTCCTATTCCTGCCCAACTAGCTTACTTAGAAAACAAGATTGTTCAATACAGGCAATATCACCACTTGATTATCCTCTTTCTTCATTCTCAGTGTAACAATTCATTTTCTTTATCACTTGTAGCTTTGTTAATTCAAAAAAAAAATAAAAGACAAGAGCTTCCAGACAGAAGTATGTTCATTTTTCCATGAGAAATTTACAAGTTTTCTGGTTAATATATACTTTGAATGGTAAATAATATGTTCAAAATGATCAGCTTATGTCTTTAATGTTGCATTTTTGCAGTGGAAGTGTATTCTATTATACTATTATTGCGTGCATTTCTATCACTCACTGTCATTGCCACCTTCAAAATAAACTTGTTTTCTTTGCTTATGAAACTATTATGTATCAGGAGTGTCAAGAAAGGCAAGTAAGATGGGACAGGGAGCTGGTACCTGGCAAAAGCTCTCCCAATGAAAATAGGAGAATTTTGAAGGAAATTACCTGGCTGTTTTTTGGGTTTTTTTTTNNNTGCCTGCATTGCAGGAGACCCTGATTTAATTCCTGAGTCAGGAAGATCCCCTGGAGAAGGGAAAGGCTACCCACCCGATTACTCTTGGGCTTCCCTTGTGGCTCAGCTGGTAAAGAATCTGCCTGCAATGAGGGAGACCTGGGTTTGATCCCTGGGTTGGAAAGATACCCTGGATAAGGGAAAGACTTCCCATTCCAGTATTCTGGCCTGGAGAATTCCATGGACTGTATAGTGCATGGGGTCATGAAGAGTTGGACAGGACTGGGTGACTTTCACTTTCACTTTTCTGTGCAGGCTGCAGAGAGGAGGTAGGACTCTGGATTGGTTAGTTTTCATATCAAATAGCATGTTTTTTTGCTACCTCTCAAGACTGATTAGCTTTGGAAGAGGCAGTCCCTTCCCTGCAAGAAAGGTGTTTTAAGATGTCAGAACATCCAAGTGTGAGGAAATAAAAAATATAATTAATCTGTTTTTATTAAACAGGAATTTAGGAGTGAGATCATTTTCAGCATGTGCCCAAAGAAAGAGGAGAGTGGCGAGGAGCATTTCCAAAGTCGAAAAACTGTTTTTAAATGAAGTAAAAAATAATTTTAAATGAAATGTTTCAAAATAAATACCTTTCTAGCAAAGAAAAAAATGCATTCATCACATGGTAGCTAAACAACTAAATTAGAAACATATCAAATTGGCTCTCAATCCATAGTAATTATATTCTAATCATTGCAACATTTTTTCAACTTTTTATTGAGCAGCTATTCTGTGCCAGGAACTGTGCTGTGTCATAGGATCTCAGCACATGGTTGTACCTTCACTAAGCTTATCTGGGAACGGGGCGGAGAGAATACAGGTCAGAAATCCCTAGAGCAGT
Source organism: Neotragus pygmaeus (assembly GCA_006410875.1). Taxonomy (NCBI): domain Eukaryota; kingdom Metazoa; phylum Chordata; class Mammalia; order Artiodactyla; family Bovidae; genus Neotragus; species Neotragus pygmaeus. The sequence goes on from SJYV01009950.1 coordinate 732,952, forward strand.
GCAGTGTGACGATACAAGGCAAGTAAATGTCCTCACCATCCTCAAACATCTAGTCACACAACAATAATATGTGCCTAACTGTCCTTCTCCTCAGTGGCCGGTTATGCACCTTCTAATGTGAAAAGTGAAAGTCGCTCAGTGAAGAGTCGTGTCAGACTCTTTGCAACCCTATAGACTATACAGCTCATGGAATTCTCCAGGCGAAGGATACTGGAGTGGGTAGCCTTTCTCTTTAAAGGTCAATAAACTTGCCAGCAGCCAATTTATTTTTAAAAATTGAAAAACTTATTTTATTGCCTCTACATTACCAAATAAAGCTCCGAATTTTGAAAATACTTCTTGTTTCGTGGCCTTCTACTCTTCCTTTTATCACATCTACTCCTGTGGGCTATCATTTTCCTGTTAGTCATTTTTGTGTTAGCATAATCCAACAACTAATTTTCCTAAATGAGTATATTTATCCACAGTTCACTCTTAGAGGTTTTTAACACTACATCTCATTACTACTTAATTAGTGAATGTCTGTTTAGTTCCCACAATATTGAATTATATCTGTGCAGTAAATCCAGAGATCTACTATATATTATTCTCCTTTCAAATTCACTTGCAGAAATAAAAACATATATTTTCTGTACTAACTTTGACCCAAGCCCTCTGCTGAAAAGGAGACAGGTTTTGTATGATAATTGAAAGTTCAGTGATGCCGTCTACATCTAACAAATTAATTTCCTATCTTTTGAAATGAAATTACACAATTCCTTTGTACTCTGTTAATTAGATGAATCTGTGTTCTCAAAGCACTTTTTTTATACTTCAGAATTATGCCACATTCTATGGACAAGTTCTGTTTACACACCTAGCATCTCTATCATTGTGCAAGGTCATGAAGAGCAGGGGTACTCTTCTACTATTCTCTTTGTATTTCAGATACAAGGATGATTCCTGCAAAAATCCTGGATCTAAATGGAAATACAACTTTGCCTCTATGAACCTAACCATATACAACGTTATATATTATATAGAATATTCCTGCCAAGTCTCTCTCTCTGTTTAATGGCCTCTTTTCTCATGGGGTTCATGGCTAAGTCTGCCATGATGGATGTTTACTGTTTTGACGTTCCCCCAACAAATAATGATATAAACATCTTCCATACTCATTGAAAACATATCCATCCCTCCCGCTGACATTTACTGTGTTATTTCTAAGGCCAAATGCTTTTCATGTGCTATTCAATAATCTCAAGAACCCCTAAAAGGTATAATTATTGCCGATAAAACCTAGAGAGCATATTAAAAAGCAGAACATCACTTTGCCAACAAATGTCTGTGTAGTTAAAACCATGGGTTTTCCAGTAGTAGTGTACAGATGTGAGAGTTGGGACCATAAAGAAGGCTAAGCACCGAAGAATTGATGCTTTCGAACTGTGTTATTGGAGAAGACTCTTGAGAATCTCTTGGACAGCAAAGAGATCAAACCAGTCAATCCTAAAGGAAATCGATCCTGAATATTCATTGGAAGGACTGATGATGAAGCTGAAGCTTCACTATTTCAGCCACTTGATGCAAAGGACCAACTCAATGGAAAAGACCCTGGTGCTTTCAAAGATTAAAGGCAGGAGGAGAAGGGGACAACAGAGGAGGAGATGGTTGGATGGCATCACTGACTCAATGAACATGAGTTTGAGCAAACTCGGGAGAGAGTGAAGGACAGAGAAGCCTGACATGCTGCAGTCCATGGGGTCTCAAAGAGCCGGACATGACTGAGCAACTGAACAACAACAAAATATAATAGGAACTGATCCAAGTTAGCATCAGGTTCATATAGCTAGTCAGTCTTGAAAGTTGGGATTTGCCCCTGTAACTGTCCACCTCCAAAATTCATACCTTTTTCAGTTCATCTAGCTGTCTCCATTCTATCACCTGACATCCATTTATATATTCTAAGGAACCTAGTCCATATATAGCATCCTTTCCAGAGCATTATCAAATTGTCTCTTTTTGTGGCTTACTTGTGAAAACATGGCTTTCACAGTAGAATCGTAATTGGAGCAAAAACTGAAGGACAGAACTAAGGAAAAGGGCAGCATCAGTTCAAGAGAATTCAAGTGACCATGACAACTCCCACACTTAAAAAATTCTTTAGTGGTTCCCCCATTGGCTTTGATGTGTTCAACAAATATTTAGTGGGCATCTGCTAAGCCCTGGAGAAGGAAATGGCAACCCACTCCAATATTCTTGCCTGGGAAATCCCACAGACAGAGGAGCCTGGTGGGCTACAGTCAATGAGGTCACAAAAAAGAGTCCAACATGACTTAGCAGTGAAACAATGATGACTAAGTTTCAGATGCTATTCATTACACTGTGGATTAGAGCAGCAAGATATTTCCCTTATAGGAAGGTGATGGGAAGTAAAAGTGGAGGAATATGTCATGCTGTGATATATGTGCATGGGGAAAAAATGAGGTAGATCAAGAAGTTTGGGAGCATCTTCCTTGTAAAGTCTATACATCTTAGTATATTTACAGCAGCCCTCACCAGGTGGCTACCATCTACCCCTACTGAATACCACTGTAATCACAATATTCAGTATTCTGTTCTACTGAAATTCCATTTTTCTCGTGTCTTCACATGAGCTAACTGCTGTTCAACCTACGCAAAGGACACATCATCTCTTTCATGATGTCTCTGAAATCCTCTGAAACCCTCAGATTCTTGTTTGTATGCCAGAGCATACTGAACTATATCATAGCACTTCCCACACATTGTGTTATAATTTTCCACTTTTCACTGTCTATCTTCAAATATACGGCAAGAAGCATACTATTTCACCTTAGACCTGGCACTCTTAATATTATGTCTGGCAGAGAATAAGTACTCAATAAATGCTCTATGAAAAATGCAGATGCTTAAATGAAATAGGACATTTTAATAAGATATACAAGATTGTCAAATTTGACAATCAAGGATGAAAAAATTAGGATATATAAGAATTCTAAAGACATATTAAACCATGTACAAAAGTTGACAGGGTAATCACGTTTTAAAGATTATCTTTTTATAAAACAGAACTTGAACACGTTATCAAGGTAAAATAAAAAACATGATTCCATGTTTCAGACTGACTAGTACATTTAGGATATTAGAGTTTAAAAGATAAGATATTGGAATTAATATTTTCTTGACACTTATTACATATTACTACTTGTAAAGACATTTATTTGCAGTAAATTGATATCATTCACATCTTTACTTTTCTCAGAAGAAAATTAGGCCTCTAAGTATTCTAGGCCTTATAATCAGTCTTTGGTAGAATCAAGAATATAACAGTTACCTCTTAGTATATATACATTCACAGTATGTGAAATATTTGCAATACACTCATGGCAATTGGGCTTCCCTGGTGGCTCAGCTGGTAAAGAATCCACCTGCAAAGCAGGAGACCTGGGTTCAATCCCTGGATTGGGAAGATCCCCTGGAGAAGGGAAGGGCTACCCACTCCAGTGTTCTGGCCTGGAGAATTCCAGGGACGGTATAGTTATGTAGGGTCGCAGAGTCAGACACAACTGAGCAACTTTCACATGGCAATTAGAAAATACAAAATTGGATATCTTACAAAGCAAATTCTATCTTCTTTATCAAGTGTCTACTTTGAGTTTCAAAAGCAAAATGTGGTATCAGTGGATTTATTAACACTGCCCCAACTATGAGTTTGAAAATTAAAGGCACTGGTCACAATTCTTTATCAATTAATAATTAACTTCAAATTCAATTTGATCATGAAAAACAATCTTTGCTCAAAAACTTAAAATACTCTCTTGGCCATGAGTTTTGATTCACATTTCAAATGTAAAAGTTTATATAGGTATCATTACTTGCCTAAAAAAAAATCATCTGGCTAAATATTAAATATAAAAATGTACAAAATAAAAGCACAAAGCATGTAGACAGGAAACATAATAAGCACTGAATTTGTATTTTAATAGGTTGTTTGATTTTTAATACTTTGAATACTTGACTGACTGGAAGTGTTCTTCCATTTAACACTTTGACACCCCTTTTGGGTGACGTTGGAGATGACTTCCAAACACCTGAGTTTGAGGCACTCAAGGGACTATTTCTCAGGAGCACATGGAGATACTGTGGTAGCTGTAGTGGAGGGTGAGATACTGCTGAAAGTGGTAGTAGATGCCTCATTCTGGCTAGAGGAAAGATCACTGGGTTGTAACTTCACAGGGCCATCTATACAAATGTCTTCTGCCATACATACATTAACACTATGAACATTTTTTATATCAACTCTCTTCTTACAGTTGATGTTGGCGTAACAACTGCAATAAAATTTATCAGAAAATGTTTGCAGGTCTTCGAGTGTGACTTTCCCAGGTACTGTGTATTTTCCACCTTTCCCAGTTTGAATAGCAAAATTCACTGGGTTCAGGTGAAGATAGTCACTTGAATTCCATTGTTTCCTTGTACACACTCCTTCATCGTGGCAAAGCACTTGGCTGCACATTTTGGCTGCTAGGGTGACGTTGATTATGTAAGGATTCAGTGTAGTGTTCAAGTAATTGCCTAGGTTCATGCAAGATTGCTGTAAAATTATAAGATCAGATTATTAAGATCTAAGTAAGTTAGTTCATATATGAAATAATTCACCACATAAAGCAATTTTAAAGGAAATACCAAAAAACCAGTAAGAGGTAGGCAATATTTCATCTTTTTTGCTTTATCAAGACCATTCCAGCTATTTTTGTGTGTGACATTTGTAAGTTTCACATGCCATTTCATGTCACTAAATCATTGACCAATTGAGGTTTGATATACCCTAGCCACAGTCTCCTCAATAATTCCTACACTAACAGGGATGGAAGGGGTGGGATGGTACAGTGGAGTGGAGTCCGGGTGGAGGGATTAGAGCATGGAGTCTGGAGTCCATCTGCCCAGATTGGAGTCACAGTTCCATCAATGGCTATGTGAACTTGGGAATCCCTTAAGCTTTCTAAGTCTTGGTTTCCTTTCTGGGTGACCTTGGGAAGATTAATTAATTAACCTGACCATGCTTCAGCTTTATCATCTAAAGATAATTATAGAACCTACCTCATAGGGTAGTTGTGAAGATGAAACGATACAGTGTACATAAAAGGGCTAAGCACAGGGTCCAGCATATCATTTTTTTTACCTCAATGAATAGATAATATGAAGTACAAATAAAGATAAGAAGTATCACATTTCTCAGACACTTTTAAGCCCTGGAAAGAGTGGTTTCTGAATTGCTAGCTCACCAGCTATCCCATCTTAACACCTCATAGTGTATGTATGTTGATGCTGCCTTCTCCCTTCATCCCACTCTCTCCCTCCCCCACTGCGTGCACAAGTCCATTCTCTACATCTGCATCTCCATTCCTTCCCTGCAGATAGGTTCATCAATACCATTTTAGATTCCATACATAGGCGTTAATACATTATATTTGTTTCTTTTCTCTTTTTGACTTTCTTCAGTCTGTATAACAGACTCTACGTTCATCCACCTCACTAGAAGTGGTGAGAAGTTGCTGTGTAGGTCAAGGAGCCCAATCTGGCACTCTGTGATACCTGGAGGGATGGGATGTGGGGAGGGGAAGAAAGCTGAAGGATGGGATCTATATATAATTATGGCTGATTTGCATTGTCGTATGACAGAAACCAACACAACCTTGTAAAATAAAAATTTTAATATTTAAGATAAAAAAAGAAAGAAAAAAATCGCTAGCTCAAAACACCTAAACAGATTCAACCAACTATACATTAAATGTTATATATAATTCAAGTATGGTTAAACTATGACAGCTGTTTTGCAGATATACTTATTTGGCAGAATATGAGTGATGAGTCACTAAAATGATTCATCTTGAAATGGATACTTCTTAAAAGTAGGAATCCATCCTTTTCAAAACATAGAAGGTAGTTGCTTTCTTTCATGATCAACAGTTTCATTGAGTGAGTTGGCTGTGCTCATCCTTCATTAAGTTCAAAGGAAGTGTTTGTTTGTGGCAGGTTGGCAGGCAAGTTGAGGAACCTTGGCAGCTTTCACTTGAATCTATTTCTTGTTACCTTCTTAAGATGATGTCATCAATGGTAGGCAGAATAAGATCCTTCCAAGGATGTTCATACTCCAGTCCCTTGGAACCTGTGACTGTGTTACTTTACATGGCCAAAGGGACCCTCTAGATATGATTAAGGCTGTGGATCTTGAGATCGGGAAGGTCTAGGGCCAAACCACCCTGAATGTACCCGATCTCATCTGACCTCAGAAGCTAAGCAGGGTCGGGCCTGGTTAGTACTTGAATGGGAGGTGATGGGGAGAATATCCTGAATCATCTGATGGACTCAATCTAACCACGAGTCCTTAAAAATGTAGAAACTTTCTTATAAGAAAGCTGTGGTACATATACACAATGGAGTATTACTCAGCCATCAAAAAGAATACATTTGAATCAGTTCTAATGAGATGGATGAAACTGGAGCTGATTATACAGAGTGAAATAAGCCAGAAAGAATAACACCAATACAGTATACTAACACATACATATGGAATTTAGAAAGATGGTAATGATAACCCTGTATGTGAGACAGCGAAAGAGACGCAGATGTACAGAACAGATTTTTGACTCTGTGGGAGAGGGAGAGGGCGGGATGATTTGGGAGAATGGCATTGAAACATGTATAATATCATATAAGAAATGAATCGCCAGTCTAGGTTCGATGCAGGATACAGGATGCTTGGGGCTGGTGCACTGGGATAACCCAGAGAGATGCTATGGGGAGGGAGGTGGGAGGGGGGTTCAGGAGTGGGAACTTATGTATACCCATGGCAGATTCATGTTGATGTATGGCAAAACCAATACAGTATTGTAAAAAATAAATAAATAAATTTTTTAAATATCAAAACTTTTTCTATTTGGATTTTAAAAATGAGCTGGGAGAAAGAGGACAACTACAAAGGTAAGGGAGACACAACCCAGCATTGCTGGCTTTGAATGTAGAGGAAAAGGCCAAAAGCTAAAGAATATGGTGACCTCCTGAGAAACGAAACCGTCGTAACCTTAGCCAGACAGGAAATAGAGATCTTGATGCTACAAACACAAGAAAAATGAATTGTGCCAACAACCCAAATGAGCAAATGAAGGTCTTTCCATAGAAAGGAATGCAGTCCTGCTGACATCTTGATTTTAGTGCATTACGGTCCATGTTGGACTTCTGAACTACTGAATTGTAAGATAATTTTCTGCTGTTTAAACCACTGTTTGTTGCCATTTTTATGGCAGCAATAGGAAACCTCTTCTTAACCCTCTAATAGCTTTACATGGCGTTTAGAATACAATTCAACTTGTATACAGCCTACTGAGGTGTAACCTCTCCCATCTCTTGTACCCTCATCCACTTGGCCTTAGACATACTAGTTGTTTGACAAGCATGGCAGGTTCATTTCAAGCTATACTTTCTGTTTCCTCTGCCCAGAATGCTCTTCCATCTCATTTTTAACATTACTGACTCCATCTTGTCATTCAGATTTCAGTTTTCATTAGACCAGACCCTTCTTAGATACCTTTCCTGTTCACTTTCTTAAATCTCTCTATTTAAATTTTCTGCATAGAACTTACCACATAAAATAATTTTATTGTTTTGTGTTGCCTTTATTGGGCTTACCTGGTAGCACAGTGGTAAAGATTCTGCCTGCCAATGCAGGAGACGTGGGTTCAATCCCTGGGTAGAGAAGATCCCCTGGAGTAGAATATGGCAGCCCACTCCAGTATTCTTGCCTGGGAAATCCCATGGACAGAGGATCCTGTGGCCTACAGTCCATGGGGTTTCAAAAGAGTCAGACACAACTTAGCAACTAAACAACAAGAACAATTGTTTTTATCCCTCCAACTGTATGAGCTTCATGAATGCAGGGACTTTGTCAGTATTCTTCAACACAGTATCACCTGTGCCAAGGGTATATGAGTATTTATACCAAGATCAAAAGACATTGATCTGGGCTGCCCAGGTGGCACTAGTGGTAAAGAACCTATGTGCAAATGCAAGAGACATAAGAGACAAGGGTTCAATCCCTGGATCGGGAAGATCCCCTGGAGAAGGAGATGGCAACCCACTCCAGTATTCTTGCCTAGAAAATCCCATGGACAGTGGAGCCTGATGGACTACAGTCCATAGGGTCGCAAAGAGTTGAACACCACTGAAGCGACTTAGCACAGATGACATTAGAGTTGTCTACAGAGACAAGAACTAGGCAGGAAGAGGAGTGAAAGGATGAGAATGAGAGTCAGTAGCCTACAAAAGATGCAGTCTTTGTAGGCTTAAAGTCTTTCTCTAAGACATAAAGTCTAGTTTATAGCATTTGTCAAACTCCATGCTGTAAATATTCCTACCATGGCCAATTGTAAGCTACCAACATGACATCACCACTACATAGGACGAAGCACACCATCGCATAATACCATTCCACTTATACAGATATGATAGATATAAATAAATCAGAAGTATGGATAATAGGAAAATGAAGTAAATAACTGATACATTTTTAGTATTTATTACTTTTTTAGCATACTTAACATAGTTTTGTTTTTGCATACTTATTCTAAGTTTTTATAATTTAATTTTTAACAGTTCACAAAATTTCTGAATATTTAACAATGAAGTCTCAGGAACTATAGCCAGTAGAAGCTGACTCTGTCTCACAGTTGGGTCTAGTAATATGAAATGGAAGGAATGGTTTGCCAACATTTGATAACCATTGTTTTAAGTCTCCAGTCATTGCAAGTAAACTTGCAATTACCAGTTTTTTAAGTTGTCAGTGGATCAGAGAAAACACAAGCAATCCATGACAGTATTGATGACATAGGAAAAAGGCAAAGTAATAATAGAATTAGCATTCAAAATGATTGTAAATTGGGAAAGGTCTACAGAGAACAAGTTCAAATCAGTGTCATTAACTAGGAAGTCTTCATATTAAAGTTGAAGGACTGTCTCTATGTGAATAATACTGAAGGTGATTTGAGAGTCATGGTGGAAGAATGTGAATCTAAGATTGAAGTGCAATTTTAAAAAAAAAAAGTGTGGCAGTTAAATTCTATGCCATGTCATACTGCTAATGTCACCTTACTAATTGGAGAATGACTGATTCATTCCTCATGAGAGTAAGTGTGAAGTTCTCAATTAAAAAAAAATTATAAATGGGGAATTTATAAATGGTTCCTCCAAAGAACTAATGGGATCCTTGAGAAAAGAGTTTATACATTTGAGAAAACAACTGATAAAAATTAAGAATATTCTTAGAAGAATTATAATTCTTAAATAATTTTCTGATATATAAAATATTTTACAAAAGGGACATATCCTATTCTCTGAATTTATAATCTATATTATTTCTCTTTACTGGTGATCAAACCAGAGATAATAGAATCTACCAGATAGGTAGGAGGGCTCAGATAATCTTGAAAAGAATTTCAAAAAGCTAAATACCTTTATAAATGAAGGAGAAATACAGCTAGTGTATCTGAAGGACAAGATACAAAAGATCTCTTTTGGTCTTAGAGGGTAAATTCTGTTCTTCCTAAGTCCTAGGATAAAACCTCTGGACCAAGAGCTTCATTAGACACACTCCATGGTACCTAGGTTACTAGTATTTCCACATCGATCAGAGAAGGAAAGTTCAGCTCCAACTCAGCAGTGTCCATGTGACAGCTCTGTTCATGCTTTGAGTCAAAAAATACTGAAGAGGTGAAGGATTAAGACCTGATATGGAGAAGGAAAGAGAGAAAAGAGAAAGAAAGAGAGAAAAGGAGTAGGTCATGATAGAATGGTTTAAGGCTTTCAGAAGTAAAATGCATTAGGGAAAAAGGAGTACAATTCATACTATGTAAAACTTCCTTCCTAATAAAACAAATTTTGCTTAAAATAGACACTATTAAATACAACCTGTGGAAAATAAAGTGTTCCCTTTCCTCTCCCTTAGGGAAGCTTTGAACAATCTAATACATTTTCAAAAACTAACTGCCAGCTGCCCACATCTTTCCATCCCAGTTGCTGACCCCCCACAGTAAACTGTCATTAACTTAGTAAATAAATAAGTGCTTAATAAAACAGTAATTGGGTGAGTGAAAGAATGAGTGAATGAATATTGTCTAGTTGAGCTCTTCTTTTGAGAAGCAACATGGCACAATGGAGTAAAAAAAAAAAAAAACACCAAGACTATAGTCCTGTTTTTGCTACTTCTTAGCTTAGCATAGAGAATTTCAATAAGTCTCAACAAATTTCTGTTTCCTCACTGGAAAACTGCCTTACAACACAACCGTACAATTGATAGTTTGATTTAACCACTATTAATTGAGCACCAACTACTTTGTGCCAAAGATCATGTTTATTACTCAATCCCACAACAATTCTCATAAACAAAGTAGAAATGTTTTCATCTGTTTCCACATCTATTTTCATCATTTCAACTTACCATCGTTAGGCTTAGATTCAGACTGCCCCACATTATAGTCCCAGAGGCACCTAGAGCAACAATCTCACCAACCGAATTCACAAGGTCACCCTGGCAAAGGTGATAGGGAGAGTTAACAGCAAGGAATACAATGAAGTGTTATACATAGGACAGTAACACCAAAGCCAAGAATACTGACCCAAGAATAATTATGTAAGTATTTCTCCACTATTCATTTCTATGTTTTATGCCACCACTGTCCTACTATAACAAAAACATGAATTTTCTGCTACTATTTTAATTACTTATATTGACAAGAGAGTAGGCCCATAAAAGGAGCTGAATTAATACATCGTCTATACTACCCAATTGTCTATGGTTGCTAAGATATTGTATGATTACATTAAAAATGAAATATATTCTTATTTTACATTCATATAAGGATGCAGAACTACCTGAGTGCATATTCCTAAAGATTATTAAAAGCTAAGTTTTACTCCTTTCAAGAATGATGTTCCATTCCAATAAACAGCATTTGTGGACAATATTCCATAGCCTTCTTACCTTGCTTTATTTACTTACCTGAGAAATGTATGTTGAAGACCCATCAGTAAAAACTGGACGGGTATATACAAAAACCGGAAGTGGACTTTCAACACTCGCTATTTTAGACAACCGAATGGCTTCCTGGACACGATTACGAACATACAAGGCAGCTTTTGGAGTAGATTTTAACCTGATATTCAAGTAAACAGAAGGAAAAAGGGCAGTGCTTTCCTTCCACAGCCAGTCGAGATCATCATTTCTCCTTTTTTCTACATCAGAGCAATTTCCATTGTAAGTAGGATGGTTATAATTATGATTGTAACAATCAGGAAAAAGATAATAACCCCATAAGTGATTTGGCCGAAGTAATTTTCCCAGTTTTAAAGTCTCTTGCATGAAACTCTTTCCTGCCGTCTCAAAATCCACTTTTGCAATCTTGGAAGCCTCTGGGAAACTGAGTTGCGGATTTTTTTGCAGAACCAACTCAACAGACTCATCCCTGTAAACATCTTTAGGTTTCCAGTTTCTTGCCCAGGTAGGCCTCCAGTTTTCCCAGTCAATGACCGCCAAGCCCACGCTGTCATTTGGTATGTAATAGGCAATGTCTTTTTTTGCTTTGTCCAAATGATTTTTTAAGTTTCCCAACTGGGGAATTCCTCCGTGTACGGTGTTGCCTGTTTTTTCATCTATATGAGGATAGTAGCCAAGTCTACCAGCATAAAATAATGTAATAAATTGTCCTGTAGCACTTTTTTGGGGGCTTCCTTTTACAGAGAAGAGTCTCAGATCTGGAGGTAGTTTAAATATTTTAACACAACGTTCAACTGGGGCATTCCAGGCCCAGAGGAAAGAAGTGTTTGAAATAAGAGGGGGTGCTCTGAAGTCCAGAGCCAAACAACAGGGAAGCAGAAGGAAGGCGAACACTGCCTGGGGTGTTCCACTGGCCCCAACAAAGCTCCTGAAGGAGATATGGTGGCGCCTTAGCATTCTCATCACAAAGAGCGATGAGTAGGAAAAGTACTTTTTCCTCCTACACGCTTTGGTTTACCTAATATTTGATGCAAGATAGGAACACAGAATGAAGCCACTTTGATGGATAAAAATGAATAATGATTTACATTTAAATATTCTTCTTCCTTTGTATTTAGAAATGGTTTGCAAGTTGCTTCATCTGTAACTGAAAAAAAAAAAAGTAAATGTAGAATGTGTCATTACATTACATTTCCATGCCAGAGATTGTAAGCTTCACAGTCAAGTTCTTGACTTTTAAGTGCAGGGAGTTTAATTCAATGTTTGAAGATGAAGGACTCCTGTGCTTGAATTAATAAAATTATTTTCTCTTATGTGTGATACAGATTGTAGAGTGACTAATACTTGTCTCATGTTTCCAAATCACTGTTGAACCTACAGAGAAATGAAGGTGACTGTTTTACCTTGTGCCTTCCTAGCTGTGCAGAATGCTGTACCAAACAATGCCTTAGTAACAAACTGTTAAATAAAAATAAATTCCAAGTTGAACCTCTCATTTTGTTATTTCTCGAAAGAACATTTTTTAGTGTTCTACCAAAAAGTGGGAAAAAACCTCTCATGGAATGGTGAGATTTTACCATTATTTTTTTTCCCCTTTCTTAAGGAAGGCAGGTAGAGGAGGAGGTAAAAGTCACTTCTGCCAGAGGAAATAAGTCAAAAGTTTGCTTGAAACTATTGAACCAAATAAAATCACCTTTTGAGGGGTACATTGAAGTGCTATTTTAACAGTGCTCCATACTATATCAAAGTAATGTACATTTGTGTTTAAAGTTAATAAAATATTTTATGACTTTATATCTTCCAGTAAATGGATTGGTTCTTGCCTACCTCATGAAAATGAATATATGAACTTTGGCCTCATGTGAAGAGTTGACTCATTGGAAAAGACTCTGATGCTGGGAGGGATTGGGGGCAGGAGGAGAAGAGGACGACAGAGGATGAGATGGCTGGATGGCATCACCAACTCGATGAATGTGAGTTTGAGTGAACTCCGGGGGTTGGTGATGGACAGGGAGACCTGGCATGCTGTGATTCATGGGATCGCAAAGAGTCGGACACAACTGAGCAACTGAACTGAACTGAACTGATAGTTGAGATTGTATTATATCATTTTGATTGTCACAATGTGAAGTGTTAGGGCACATTTTGTGGTATAATAAAACAGTCTGAGTCAAGGATAAGAAATTAAGCTATGCATTATTTAACATTTGGTATTTGTAAAAATTACCTGCAAGAAGACATATTTAAATGTTCTGTGATTCTAAGAGGAAACTAGAATGTTGAATTGGATTACTGGCATACTGCTATGTAACTGTATAAAGAGAATTTAACATTTTTCCCATGAACATGTGGTCTTACCATAGATATCCATTTATTCCCATTGCTGAAAAGCAATTACTCTAAAGGGACCACCACAGACAGAATAAAATAAAATCTTAAGAACCATTACAGTCTCATGCTTTGAAGAAAATGGATTTTCCCTGCTAATGTTTAAAACATGTAAAAAAACTAAAAATTTTCACAGTTTAAGCCCTTATAAACTTTCTTACTTAGGACCTAGAAAATCTTCACTTAAAGTAGCATTGGAGGAAACACTTACTCCTTTAAACTACCAATACAAACACCTGAATGGCAGCTAGTGAGACAACTACATGGAATAAAAAAAGGATTAGGTTAAACTTGTTGAAATAATGTTCATACCTAATTTCCACATGATCATTTTATATAAGAAAAGCTTGGGGAAGAATGAGCCTAATGGGAAGATCTCTACTCACAGAAGTTGTCAAAAAAGAATGGACACTTCCATCCTTAATTGTGAATTTAAATTTTAAAAAGTAATAAACCTGGGACATTTAAAGGATAGTTACTCTAATGGGCTGAACCATGTGCCCCCCGCAAATTCAATTCTACCTCAAACCAAAGAATATGACCTTATTTGGAAATAGTCTTTGCAAATATAAATAGTTAAAGATAAAAGATGATATCATCTTGGAACTAGGGGAGGCCCTACATTCAGTGACTGGTACCCATATAAGAAGAGTAAAGGACACAAAAATGTAGGGAAGAAGGCCATGTGACNATATGACCTTATTTGGAAATAGTCTTTGCAAATATAAATAGTTAAAGATAAAAGATGATATCATCTTGGAACTAGGGGAGGCCCTACATTCAGTGACTGGTACCCATATAAGAAGAGTAAAGGACACAAAAATGTAGGGAAGAAGGCCATGTGACTATGAAGACAGAGGCTGAAGTAACACAGCTACAAACCAAGGAATGCCAAGGATGCCCTGAGCCAACAGAAGCTAGGTAAAGACAAGGAAAGACTCTTTTCTGGCGTCTTAAAAAGGAACACAACCCTGCTGACACCCCAATTTAGAACTTCTGGCCTTCAGAACGAATTCATAAATTTCTGTAGTTTTAACCCACTAAGTTAATTGCAGTTTGTTTCAGCAACCCTAGAAAACTCGTTCTAATCACCAAAGGTAAAAAGGATTGTAATTTCTGCAAGTTTCTTTTCTTAAACCAGTTTCATCTTCAAGATTAAAAATTAGCATGTTTATATACATCATAATGTAACTCTTTTACTCAAACTGACTTAATTATAACAAACCAGTGACAGAGCCAGAACCAGAAACTGCATTTCTGTGGAATAAAACCTTCTTGAAGTCTTCAGAGTTTTTAAGTAAAACTCCATCCTTTGGGCCACCTGATGATCGTCAACCTAACCTCAAATGTCACTGTTTAATACACAGCAAGATGTTTGGTGTCTGTGTGAACCAAGGCAATGACCAGAGGCAAAAGCCCTTGAGGCCAGGAAGACTCACTTGAGCTTGAAACTGATTGCAGGTTTGAGTTTCAGTGAGAATAGCCGTGTATGTGTGTGTGTGTGTATGTGAGCTTGAAACTGATTGCAGGTTTGAGTTTCAGTGAGAATAGCTCTGTGTGTGTGTGTGTGTGTGTGTGTGTGTGTGTGCTTAGTTACTTCAGACTCTTGCTACCCCTCAAACTGTAGCCCATCAGACTCCTCCGTCCATGGAATTTTCCAGGCAAGAATACTGGAGGGGGTAGCCATTCCCTTCTCCAGGCAATCTTCCCGACCCAGGGATTGAATGCACGTCTCCTGAATTGCAGGTAGATTCTTTACTGTTGACCCACCAGGGAAGCCCGAGGAAGAGATCTACAGGAATTTAATTTCTCCAAACAAATAGACAGATAGTTGGGAGACTGCTGTGTTAATACATAGGTGAGAGAAAATAAAGGAAACAGGAACATTTTTAGGTCTAAAATACAAAGGCAAGATTGAGAAATCATAGATCAGAGGTTTCTGACTATGGTCAGAGAATTAAATGGATTACATTTAGAGCAGAAACTTCAAGGTTCTCAACATTCACTTCTGAGACCCACTTAAAGGAACTAGCCTAAGTCCAGAGCTTTATAAGTAGCAAAGAGCATATTTGGCCTGGCTGGGATCTTCATTGTCATAAGCAATTCTTGTTAATAAGAATAATTTATGATGTTTTAAAAGTAGTGTGGCCAGAAATAGATAATAAACTTGATTCATTAAGAGAAGTTAATGACATTTGTGACTGCATTCCATTGACTCCTTTCCCTTTTCCCTTTATCATTATCATCACCAGTATTCTTTATTATTCGTTCCTTCTCCTACTTAGTCTCAGGTTTGTCAGTATCTCCCACAGATTAAATTTGCACAGACTGGAGACCCTCAAGGCTAAAGAAATTGCTAATTCTTAATCTGTGTATCCCCTGTAAGACAAGTTGCTTCAGTCATGTCCAGCTGTTTGTAATGCTATGGACTGTAGCCCACCAGGCTCCTCTGTCCATGGGATTCGCCAGATAAGAATACTGGGTTACCATTTCGTTCTCCAGGNTGCCTTTTCATACTGTTCATGGGGTTCTCAAGGCAAGAATACTGAAGTGGTTTTCCATTCCCTTCTCCATTGGACCATATTCTGTCAGACCTCTCCACCATGACCTGCCCGTCTTGGGTGGCCACACATGGCATGGCTTAGTTTCATTGAATTAGACAAGGCTGTGGTCCATGTGATCAGATTGACTATTCTGTGATTATGGTTTCAGTGTATCTGCCCTCTGATGCCCTCTCGCAACACCTACCATCTTACTTGTGTTTCTCTTACCTTGGACGTTGGGTATCTCTTCATGGCTGCTCCAGCAAAGCGCAGCCGCTGCTCCTTACCTTGGACGAGGGTATCTCCTCACGGCCGCCCCTCTTGACCTTGAACGTGGAGTAACTCCTCTCAGCCTTCCTGCGCCCATGCAGCCAACCAAAAAAATTCTTTCAGGCTTTGTAACCTGCCTATGGGCTTCCCAGGTGGTGCAGTTGATAAGAACCTCCTGCCAATGCAACTGATGCAGGTTCAATCCCTGGGTTGGGAAGATTCCCTGGAGGAAGAAATGGCAACCCACTCCAGAGTTTTTGTCTGGAGAATCCCATGGACTGAGGAGCCTGGCGGGCTACAGTCCACAGGGTTGTAGAGTTGGACACAACTGAGCACACATGTACACATATTTCCTGCACATATGGCAGATATCCAGGAAAACTGAATAACTCTCCAAAGTGGCCCAAGTGATCATCTTAAAAACATTTTTCATCAAAGACAAAAGAAAGATCTTTGGTGGCAGGAGAGGAGGCCAGTTAAGGAAGTTTATCAAGAAAATCACAGTGAACAAGGATAAGGTTATCATGTCTATTTAAATTATTGCCTTCTCCATGAATAAGAGTTTCTAGAGATTTAGGGTCATCTTTCTCTTCCTGGTGTGGAGAGGGAGACACTCTTAGAAATGGAGATTTGCCTCGCAAGTGTAAACAGTGTAAACATCTCTCACAGATGAGTTACTTCTCAGTTTTCAGAACTTTTCCTGTATCTGCTAGTTCTTAAAAATATTGTCCTAAAATAATCCTTATTCCAGAGAGCCATATTTGGGGCTGGCAAATTCTCCCCTTCAAAAGGAAGTTTTTTGGTTTTTTTTTTCTCTTTTGTTCTGAATCATCCATCTCTACCAGAGTTCCTGAATAAAAAATAAAGTGTTAGCTCTATTATAAGACAATGGTGAAAAGAAAATCAGTTTTCTGCTTCTGGATTTCCAGTATTCTTGCTCAGAAAATTCCAGGAACAGAGGAGCCTGGTGGGTTACAGTCCATTGGGTCTAAAGAGTCAGCTATGACTGAGCACGTAAAATCAGTTAAAAGTAGTTAGATAAGAACATGAAAAAGGCCTGTAAAGCAAAGCAATGATGGGGGCTTTTCTTTTGTGTTTACTGTGTGTATGTGTTTATTCGTGGAAAGTTGTGTATTTATCAGTAAGTGCTGTTCCAGGCGGCACTAGTGGTAAAGCATCTGCCTGCCAAAGCAAGAGACACATTGGTGTGCTACAGTTCATGGGGCCACAAAGAGCTGGACTTGAGAGCGTGCATGCATTGTGCACACACACACACACACACACACACATNATCCAGCCTGGCATTTTGCATGATGTACTCTGCATAAAAGTTAAATAAGCAAGATGACAACATACAGTCTTGACCTACTCCTTTCCCAAGTAGTTTTTTTTTTTTTTAAGGAATCTCCATACTGTTTTCCATAGTGGCTGTAGATAAACTGAATATTATCCAATAGATAACTTGCCTTTGGGAGAATGTGCTGTGCTGTGCTTGGCTGCTCAGTCGTGTCTGACTCTAGGTGATTCCCCTGGTCTATAGCCCACCAGGCTCCTCTGTCCACAAGGATTCTCTAAGTTTGGAGATTACTGGAGTGGATTGCCATGCCTTCCTCCAGGGGATCTTCCCAACCTAAGGATCGAACCCAGGTCTCCTGCATTGCAGGCTAATTCTTTACTGGCTGAGCCACCAGGGAAGCCAGGGAGCATGGTAGGACAATAAAACTGATGCAGTGAAACTTAGGCAAAGGAAAAAAAAATCTGATAGATAGATAGATTCATTTATTCACCCACACAATTAAGTACTTAGGGACCTCCTACTACATGACAGGCGCAGTACTGGAAATTGGAACATAATAGTGAATTTACAGTCTGTCAGGGAGGAAGACATTTCAAATTTGAACAGAAATTGTGGCTGGTGCTAAGAAATAAGTACATTTTTTTCTGACCACTTTGACAATCAGAGATTAACACTTCAGTAGTCAGATCTGTTGATATTTGGAAAGTCTGCACAGTGGGAACAGTCATACAGAGTTATATCCCTAGGCTTGTAATAGAGATTTTTAAAATCTAAGAAAGATTAGCATGAGAGGTACACAGCAGGATCTCACTGGAATAAGACACAGAATTTCCATATAGATTTAATTCTGTCTGTGAGAATCTGTAACTCCCCAAACTTCTCCTTCAAAGGAACAGGAACTTTCATGTACACTGAAAAATCTGAGTTTTATTTTTGTTTGCATCTTGGCTGAAAAGCTGGCCTAGACAGGACTGTCACACGTTCCTGCTGGGAAATCATCTAGATGCTTGAGACTTCAGCCATGGTTTTGCTTTCACAAAAGCAAAGCATGGTTATGCATTCTTATGGTAGACTGAAGAGCGTGGCTTTTTAGCGTGATAAATGTTAAATCACTTAAAATTCTGACATTTTTGAAGCAGTCCTCTATTCTGAGAAAAAAAATTCAGTCTGCATCCTGGGTGCTCTGTGTAGAAGCCTGATATCTCTGTAGGCTTCAGGTATCTTAAACAGATATGATGAAAACATCTGTCTGTTGTATTGTCTTCTGAAGCTGAGCTCATCTTTTTCTTTAACAGTATTTATCTTCACCCTTAGTAAATGCGCTCATGTATATTTAATGCCATTGGGTCCCTCTTGTCTTTGGAGAAAGGAAATTTATGAATAGATAGATGTTTTCTGTTTATGTTAGACTATAGCGACCATTTGGACCTCTGCTATAATCCCATATGTAGAAGATTTAGTAACTGGGACTTTGATGATTCAGAGAAATAAAACCCAAAAGTCATCTGACTCGTCAAGGGAGGAGAAACAATGCTTATGGCTAATAGGAGGCCAAGTGCAAATTCATAACCCATGTTATATCTATTTTACTGTTGTGAATTTCATTGTGCAAAGCACTGGTAAGACTGGAGGTGTTCATTATTCTTCCTGAACTTGAACTTGACTGGTATTGTCCAGAAGGGGAAACTATTCCTTGCTACCCCTCTTGAGTTTTTGGGGATGGACAGGTAATAAAATTGACACAAGATAGATTAACAGGAGAAAAATTAATTTCATGTACACCAGAGATCATAAAATGATGCTTAGTGATCAAAAGTGGGTAGCTTTTATATCTTTTATGTAAAGAATAAATTTGTGAGCATTGGATAGGACATAGAAGTTTAGGTTTGGAGCTGCAATTAATAAGAAAATTAAGGAAAGTTTAGACATGGGTAGTAAATTATTAGAGAAGGAACAGGGTTTGTGTATATGGGCTTCTCAACCCTGAAATGAATTATCTCTGGTGATAAAGATGTCTCTGTTAGCAGCCTTCAGAGGGGAGATTTATCTCCTGTATTCAGGGAGACAAAGAAGGATCAAAGGGTTCATATAAGCGCTGCTTTTCAAGTAACTTTAATTAGAAATAATCAATATGCAGCTTTGGCATCTTTGGGGGCAGGCTGTGTGCCCTGAACTCCAACCTGCTAAGCTCCCTTTGTCCATCAGTACCAGGCAGCTGAGGCACTGGAACCACAGGAGAACCAGTCCTGGTCCCAGATTTACCTGATGGAATGTTGGTGGGATGACTGCAAGTCAGGCGTCATGGCACTCAGCCTGGGGTCTGACAGGAGCACCTCCAGGGAAGCTGTACTTCTACTTAGCCTCTAGGATTTAGAGACTCTTCATGGCTTTATTCTACTGTTCAATTACTTCGTTTCAGTCATATCTGGGTGTGTCAGGAAGTCATAAAATGATGGCTGTAGAAGACACACTTGTTTTTTGAGTAATGTTTGAATTCTGGATTATGGATGCTACACTTCTTTTTGTTCTATTTGAACATCATTTTAAAGTGTCACCAGAAGCTATGGTTTTGAGTTTACTGAAATTCCAGGTACATCAAAGTAATTTATTTCATTAACTGGTTAACTCACTCCGCATCCACATACAGGGGGCTGACAAAGATTCTCCACTGGACCCTACGTTTCAGGCTCACTGAGTATCTTTTCGTCATGGCCTCAAACACTGGGCTTCTTCAAACACGTGCCTTCCCTGTAGAGTCCAATTCTAGCAGGAATCTTCTGAAGGCAGTTTACCACGAATCCCCCATCCTTCTTCTCTGATCCCCTGGACGTGTAGCAGCTTCCTCATCTGCCACCATCCCCCACATGACCTCTGACTGCCTGGCCTGCATTCAGCAAGAATCCTGTCAGGTGACTTTAGCCAGACTCTCCCCTCACCCTTGATGTTTCCTTTAGTAATTTTGTACCCATTGACCACCCTCAGCCCCCTGTTTCTCAGTAATAGATTCTCAGAGTCCTTGCTGTATTCAAAAATTGAGCACAGTTGTATGCTGAGGTCTCTTTTCCCCTATTGCAGTAGTNTTGATGTTTCCTTTAGTAATTTTGTACCCATTGACCACCCTCAGCCCCCTGTTTCTCAGTAATAGATTCTCAGAGTCCTTGCTGTATTCAAAAATTGAGCACAGTTGTATGCTGAGGTCTCTTTTCCCCTATTGCAGTAGTTTGTCTTCACAAAATTTGTTTTTACTGCTTTAATTACTGTCTTGTTCTGGTTTTTATTTAATAGTTCTGTGGCTTCTGGATGATATATTTTGGTTCTTGTTTAAACATCTTCATTTTAAAGTGTCACCATAAGCTATGATTTTGAGCTTATTGAAATTCAAAGTATGTCATTCATTCCTTTAATAACTAATTCCTGTGTGTATCTACTGTGTATCAACTAGTGGCTTAGAAAGTTGACAATAAACTAATCCTATAGTTAAAGGTATATTATGTACTCCTTTTACAAGGCCACTGGATTCTGCAAAGGTATTCTGGACACAGAAGTCCTTATAAGCACATTCATATTCTTTCCAAATGGATTTTTGTCTAAGAATAAGATGAAATTGCTTTCTTATTTTCAATTAAACATTATCCCAGGGATGCAAGGATTCTTCAATATCTGCAAATCAATGTAATTCACCACATTAACAAATTGAAAAATAAAAGCCATATGATTATCTCAATAGATGCAGAGAAGCCCTTTGACAGAATTCAACATCCATTTATGATAAAAACTCTCCAGAAAGCAGGAATAGAAGGAACATATCTCAACATAATAAAAGCTATATATGACAAACCCACAGCAAACATTATCCTCAATGGTGAAAAATTGAAAGCATTTCCCCTAAAGTCAGGAACAAGACAAGGGTGCCCCCTTTCACCGTTACTATTCAACAGAGTTCTGGAAGTTTTGGCCACAGTAATCAGAGCAGAAAAATAAATAAAAGGAATCCAAATTGGAAAAGAAGAAGTAAAACTCTCACTGTTTGCAGATGACATGATCCTCTACATAGAAAACCCTAAAGACTCCACCAGAAAATTACTAGAACTAATCAATGAATATAGTATAGTTGCAGGATATAAAATCAACACTCAGAAATCCCTTGCATTCCTATACACTAATAATGAGAAAGTAGAAAAAGAAATTAAGGAAACAANCAAAGGGAGCTTAGCAGGTTGGAGTTCAGGGCACACAGCCTGCCCCCAAAGATGCCAAAGCTGCATATTGATTATTTCTAATTAAAGTTACTTGAAAAGCAGCGCTTATATGAACCCTTTGATCCTTCTTTGTCTCCCTGAATACAGGAGATAAATCTCCCCTCTGAAGGCTGCTAACAGAGACATCTTTATCACCAGAGATAATTCATTTCAGGGTTGAGAAGCCCATATACACAAACCCTGTTCCTTCTCTAATAATTTACTACCCATGTCTAAACTTTCCTTAATTTTCTTATTAATTGCAGCTCCAAACCTAAACTTCTATGTCCTATCCAATGCTCACAAATTTATTCTTTACATAAAAGATATAAAAGCTACCCACTTTTGATCACTAAGCATCATTTTATGATCTCTGGTATACATGAAATTAATTTTTCTCCTGTTAATCTATCTTGTGTCAATTTTATTACCTGTCCATCCCCAAAAACTCAAGAGGGGTAGCAAGGAATAGTTTCCCCTTCTGGACAATACCAGTCAAGTTCAAGTTCAGGAAGAATAATGAACACCTCCAGTCTTACCAGTGCTTTGCACAATGAAATTCACAACAGTAAAATAGATATAACATGGGTTATGAATTTGCACTTGGCCTCCTATTAGCCATAAGCATTGTTTCTCCTCCCTTGACGAGTCAGATGACTTTTGGGTTTTATTTCTCTGAATCATCAAAGTCCCAGTTACTAAATCTTCTACATATGGGATTATAGCAGAGGTCCAAATGGTCGCTATAGTCTAACATAAACAGAAAACATCTATCTATTCATAAATTTCCTTTCTCCAAAGACAAGAGGGACCCAATGGCATTAAATATACATGAGCGCATTTACTAAGGGTGAAGATAAATACTGTTAAAGAAAAAGATGAGCTCAGCTTCAGAAGACAATACAACAGACAGATGTTTTCATCATATCTGTTTAAGATACCTGAAGCCTACAGAGATATCAGGCTTCTACACAGAGCACCCAGGATGCAGACTGAATTTTTTTTCTCAGAATAGAGGACTGCTTCAAAAATGTCAGAATTTTAAGTGATTTAACATTTATCACGCTAAAAAGCCACGCTCTTCAGTCTACCATAAGAATGCATAACCATGCTTTGCTTTTGTGAAAGCAAAACCATGGCTGAAGTCTCAAGCATCTAGATGATTTCCCAGCAGGAACGTGTGACAGTCCTGTCTAGGCCAGCTTTTCAGCCAAGATGCAAACAAAAATAAAACTCAGATTTTTCAGTGTACATGAAAGTTCCTGTTCCTTTGAAGGAGAAGTTTGGGGAGTTACAGATTCTCACAGACAGAATTAAATCTATATGGAAATTCTGTGTCTTATTCCAGTGAGATCCTGCTGTGTACCTCTCATGCTAATCTTTCTTAGATTTTAAAAATCTCTATTACAAGCCTAGGGATATAACTCTGTATGACTGTTCCCACTGTGCAGACTTTCCAAATATCAACAGATCTGACTACTGAAGTGTTAATCTCTGATTGTCAAAGTGGTCAGAAAAAAATGTACTTATTTCTTAGCACCAGCCACAATTTCTGTTCAAATTTGAAATGTCTTCCTCCCTGACAGACTGTAAATTCACTATTATGTTCCAATTTCCAGTACTGCGCCTGTCATGTAGTAGGAGGTCCCTAAGTACTTAATTGTGTGGGTGAATAAATGAATCTATCTATCTATCAGATTTTTTTTTCCTTTGCCTAAGTTTCACTGCATCAGTTTTATTGTCCTACCATTCTCCCTGGCTTCCCTGGTGGCTCAGCCAGTAAAGAATTAGCCTGCAATGCAGGAGACCTGGGTTCGATCCTTAGGTTGGGAAGATCCCCTGGAGGAAGGCATGGCAATCCACTCCAGTAATCTCCAAACTTAGAGAATCCTTGTGGACAGAGGAGCCTGGTGGGCTATAGACCAGGGGAATCACCTAGAGTCAGACACGACTGAGCAGCCAAGCACAGCACAGCACATTCTCCCAAAGGCAAGTTATCTATTGGATAATATTCAGTTTATCTACAGCCACTATGGAAAACAGTATGGAGATTCCTTAAAAAAAAAAAAAACTACTTGGGAAAGGAGTAGGTCAAGACTGTATGTTGTCATCTTGCTTATTTAACTTTTATGCAGAGTACATCATGCAAAATGCCAGGCTGGATGAAGCACAAGCTGGAATCAAGATTGCTGGGAGAATATCAATAACCTCAGATATGCAGATGACACCACCGTTATGGCAGAAAGCGAAGAGAAACTAAGAGCCTCTTGATGAAAGTGAAAGAGGAGAGTGAAAAAGCTGGCTTAAAACTCAACTTTCAGAAAACTAAGATCATGGCATCCGGTACTATCACTTCATGGGAAATAGATGGAGAAACAGTGGAAATAATGACAGACTTTATTTCCTTGGCTCCAAAATCACTGCAGATGGTGATTACAGCCATGAAATTAAAAGACGCTTGCTCCTTGGAAGAAAAACTATGAGAAACCTATACAGCATATTAAGAAGCAGAGACATTGTTTTGCAAACGAAAGTCTGTCCAGTCAAACCTACGGTTTTTCCAGTAGTCATGTATGGATGTGAGAGTTGGGCCATAAGAAAGTTGAATGCTAAAGAATCGATACTTTTGAATTATGGTGTTGGAAAAGACTCTTGAGAGTCTCTTGGACTGCAAGGAGATCAAACCAGTCAATCCTAAAGGAAATCAGTCCTGGGTGTTCATTGGAAGGACTGATGTTGAAGTTGAAGCTCCAGTACTTTGGCCACCTAATGTGAAGAGCTGACTCATTGGAAAAGACCCTGATGCTGGGAAAGATTGAAGGCAGGAGGGGAGAAGGGGAAGGCAGAGGATGAGATGGTTGAATTGCATCACTGACAGATGGACATGAGTTGAGCAAGCTCCAGGAGTTGGTGATGGACTGCAGCCTGGCGTGCTGCAGTTCATGGGGTCACAAAGGGTCGGACATGACTGAACTGAACTGAACTGATGACACAGAAATCCCACTACTTGGCATATAAGCTTGAGAAAACCATAATTGAAAAATACACGTGTATCCCAATGTTCACAGCAGTACTGTTTACAATAGCTTGGGCATGGAAGCACTCTAGGTGTCCGTCAGCAGATGAATGGATAAAGAAGATACGTATACACAGTGAAATATCACTCAGCGTTACAAAGAATGAATTTGAGTCAATTCTAATGAGGTGGATGAACCTAGAGCGTATTCCAAGTGAAGTAAGGAAATAGGAGAGCTCACTGAGTGCTTCCATAAGAGCACAGCTAATCTCTGCAGAGATCGTCACTGGTCAAAATCTACTCACAACATTTCAGAGCAGAAACTAAACCACCTAAGTAGGCAATGGCACCCCACTCCAGTACTCTTGCCTGGAAAATCCCATGGGTGGAGGAGCCTGGTAGGCTGCAGTCCATGGGATCGCTAAGAGTCGAATACGACTGAGCGACTTCACGTAAACTTTTCACTTTCATGCACTGGAGAAGGAAATGGCAACCCAATCCAGTGTTCTTGCCTGGAGAATCCCAGGGATGGGGGAGCCTGGTGGGCTGCTGTCTATGGGGTCGCGCAGAGTCGGACACGACTGAAGCGACTTAGCAGTAGCAGTAGCAGTAGCAGCAGTCTGTGCATTTTAGGCAGAAATGCAGGGTAACTATGAACATGATTATCTAAGAAAGTGATGTTGAGTAGGCTTATCCCTAACATTTCCCCCCCAGATTGTAGGTCACAAACTAACAGTGGACCTCGGAATTGATTTAATTGGTTGGAATGAGCATTTAAAGAAAATAAGTGAAATAGACAATAATAGAGTGGAATACAGTAAGGTAGAATACAATGGGACAGAATAAGAAACACAGAAAGTACTACACCCCCATGCAGTAAGCATGAGTATGAATTTACAAACCTTTTCTGTATATATTATACATGTGTGCACTGTGTCACAGTGTAAGATATATGTTTTACTGTGGAATGGATCAAACCACTTTGACACTCGACAGCTCTGACACACCTGGATACTGCATCCTCAGTGCAGCTGTTTCCTAATTATGTGGTCTTGGGTAAGTTATTAATTCTCTTTAACCTCTTCAGCAACCACAATAGAATTCTGAGCTGTCTCAGGGCTCCTTCATGTCTGTAAATGAATAAACTACTGGACTAAGCAACTTAGTTTTCTATCTGAAATCTGGCTTCTCAACTTGGGAGTAATGTGACTTTGCCCAAACTATTAAACTTCACTACACTTTAGTTTTTCTTGTCTTTAATTTTTTTTCCAACTAAAAAAATGTGGGTATTAATAGCAGCACTCTTGGGTCTGTTGTGAAATTTTCATTAGGTAAAGTGCACTGACCACTTAACAAAAAGCCTGTGAAGGGTTCAGAGCATGCTACCTACAAATGTGCCACTTTCCCATATTATTGTGATTATTTTGAGCTGAAGGTGATGCAGCAACAGCAAATACAGACAGTCTCTCTAACTTCCCCCTTTCTTCCTGAAGATTTCCCATGTGAAATGTATACTCTGTACCAGGATGCAGGGAACATCTTATCACCAGAGGAAGGTAGTTGATGCCAAAATGGATCTGCACAAACCTATGAAAATGACCCTTATCTTCCAGTAGTTTCCCTCAGATATCTCCTAGTCACAATTACTGCTCATCAAAGCTCTGCCTCTTTGTCTTGTTACTCCTTCATAATTTATCATTCTCTGTTGAAAAGATCTGTAAACTCTTGATTGTAACTTCTCCTTTGGGTCTCCCTTTTTGCTATGGAAGCTTCCATGTACATGTAAAAATATTCAATAAAGTTTATATGCTTTTCTCTTGTTCATCTGGTTTTCTGCCAGTTGAATTTGCAGGCCCCAGTTACAGAACCTAAGAGGATAAAGTTCCTTTTCCACTATTACACCAGACACATAGTACATACCAAATACATGGAAACTGTTCCTGTTGTCATTATTAATCTCTTGTCTACACCCTCTTCTATATGAAAGGAAAGAAGAACATGAAAGAAATGGAAACCCAAAGACCATTTAATGATTCACAGACCTGCTGACATTAAAACTTCCCTAGGAAACCACTGCCCCCTCCCTCCAAGTTTTTAATGTAAATGTGTGACCCACAGGCAGTTTCCCTGGTGGAAATAAAATACTAAGCACAGTCGTAGTACAGAGAAGCCAGATCTAATGGTGGCACTGTGCCTCAGTTTATCATTGCACCGTGTGCCCTGAGAGGCAGCCTACATGAGGTCTCCATGGATTCTGAGGTCTCCATGTGCTTTATCAGCACATCAGACTAACTCAAGCCTTAGTGTGTGCTGTATGTTGCATTAATATGTCTTCCTCTCTTTTTCATTTGTTTGCCTCTTTGAAACTGGTGGAAAAGACTGGAATGTTTTTCTGACCTGACAAATATGACTTCAGTCTTTTAAATTGGATTATGGAACAAGCAAGTGGCATATAAGTAAGTAATATTTTAAAACAAATAGTAGCAGAACAAATTATTAGTATAGATTCCAGATCTTTTTACAATGTTAGGTTTTTATATGTTAGTATGGCCAAACAGGCTTCTATTTCACAGAAAAGAAGGAAGAGTAATTACCAAAAACCAAAGCAGCAATAGTTAACAGGAGTATTTCTTAGCATCAAACCTACTTTGGGTGTTAGCAGGTTTATTACATCTACACAATAGGAGTCATCATTAATAACCATTATTATTACTGTTATCAAAATAAATAATACACCTAGCACATCACATATATATCAAAATACGTGACAAGTGCTATCAAAAAGAAAAACCAACTATGATGTCAGCCTTCTAGTGGCATTACAAAGGTGTGTGAATAGTCCTTGTCATCTCTGCCCCCCTCCACTACTCCATAAAAAGCTGAGCACATTTACCCTGGTGGATGAGCACAGCAGTCAATTCTGTCTGTCTCCTCACCAAGAACAGAGATAAATAGGAGTCCCCTGTGATTCCCACCTGAGACCAGAGAATTAGGAACACAGAGCTATTGTGACAGGCGACTAAGAATCTGGCCAGTTTATGACAGAATAGGAGTGTCCTTGAGGTTCACCAACTGGGAAAAGGCACAGGGAAGACAGAACTCTGAGAAGACGGGGAAATAAGCCATAGAAATATCCAGAAATATTCATTAGGATGGTAGGCTCTTCCGCCTACCATTCTAAAGCAGGATTAGAATTTTTGAAGAGTTTGAACCTAGTTTGAGATTGGGGGATGGATCAACTGTGAGTCTGAGGGATGGGGATAAGAGCTTCATAAGACCAACAGTTCTTGCAACAACAACAAAAAGCCAGAATAGATAGATAATAAGATAACTTCAAAGACTTAAAAAGAAATTTCAAAGGCATGTGCTCACTTGTCAGCTTAATCATAAGGCAGGGGGTCTCCCAAGTTTGCATCTGTTTAATACTTTAGCTCCTTAATGAATGTTTATAGTTTGGACAAAATTGTTTCTATTCACTTTTATGGCTTACTTGATTTTAATGCTTAACTTATAATAGTTTTAAAAAACCCAAGAAATAAGTAGTATTTATTGTTGGCCTAAACTGCCATCAATCAAGTGTGAAATATTAGGTTTTAAGTGTTAACATGAGAATAGCAAGAGTTTCATCAAAATTAAAGAGTGTGTTCACAGGGAAGCAATTTCAACCAAATCTCTAAAAATCAGACAGTCAACAATCGATCATGAAATTATCTAAGGACTTCCAGTAAACAGTTAATTGTGGTATTTAAATATTTTAGTAATGCCCTGGGATAGGAATTATCCTCATTTCCCAAATGAAGAAATAAGCATTAGAAAAAGTTAAATAACTGGCCCACCCATCCTAAAACTAGAATATCCAGTTCTAGCTAATTCTCATGTTCAAGCTCTGCCCAGTGCTCTCTGTTATATGAGCCACTATCATAGAGATGAAAATATAAGACAAACATAGGACATTTTCCTGAATGGGTGCTTGAATATTTTAATTATCTAAGGATGTAGATGATGGACATCTTTCTGTTTATATATTTAGCCATCATATGGCTATTAGAATTAATCTCACTTGAAACAGGAATCAAAACTGTCTAAATATCTTCAAAGGTATGCATTTAGTTAGACCTTAGTACAGTTCTCTTGCCCCTAAACTATTATCTGCCTGTTTTTGGTTTAGATAACTTTTACAGAATTGTTAGTTCTTTTATTAATTTTTTTTTTCACTCAGCTATTTGTGTGTGTGTGTGTGTATGCATTTACTCCAAATGATTAGGAGTGTTAGTATGGCAATTATGTCCTATATTTTAAGTTAGTTTACTCAGTTGATTCAGAAAATGGAAATGCTATATTCATATTTACTAACTTTCCACATTCTGGGACTCAGGAAGTTAGAACACAAAGTCCTTTAGACTAAGAGACCAACACTTTACCTAAAGTAGAAGTGAATTGAGTTATTAATCTTTGTGGAGGTCTTTCATCTCCTGGTTAATGTTGTGACCTTCTAACTTTGCCAATAGTGACTAATTAAAGTTATATATTGAAGCCTTGTTCTATCTTCAAAGACATAAAATTTTTATCACTTTTAAAATTTTGGCCACATCACTCACTTTGTGGGATCTCAGTTCCCTGACCAGGGATTGAACCTGGGACCATGGCAGTGAAAGCACCAAATCCCAGAAGCCTTGTTCTATAACTTTCTCAGAAAAAAATGCCATGGAGAATGGGCAAGTTTGAGCCATCAGTACCGAGCCTACACACCTTTGGGGTATAAAGCACCACAAGGGAAAGGGAAAAGTATACTAGCTCAAGTCTGGTCTTAGCCCCAAACCTAAGAGGAGTTGAAGGGTCATTAATATTTTAACTTTTCTTCTTTTTTATTCTCTCCTTCTTCCTTCCTTCTCTCTCAGACACTCTACACATATTAACACCTTTAATATTAATAACAGCCTTATGAAGTTGGTTGTCACTCAGCGGTTGTCACTCAACAGATGTCACTCAACTTCTTTTTCCCTCAGGCTGAGCAAATTTCAGTTGAATCCCTTGGATTCAGATTTCAGAATCATTCTTAGTCCATTGGGAAAGTCCTGGAGAGCTGTAGTGCAGAACGTCAGGTGAAGAAAAGAAACCAGTTGCATGAGGCCCTGTGGGTTCTTCAGCTCAGGAGATTCATTTTATCAAAAGACTGGTTGGGGTGATGTCTGAGAGGTTTCTGGCTATCTTAAAAGACATACAATAAAATTTTTATCATTTTAAAAATGTTGGCCACACCACTCAGCTTGTGGGATCTCAGTTCCCTGACCAGGGATTGAACCTGGGGCCATGGCAGTGAAAGCACCAAATCCCAATCACTGGACCACCAAGGAACTCTCCCTTAGAACATATATATATTTTTTAATCTGAGGAAGACAACTCTAGAAAGTGCCTAAAGAGCCGTGACTGGAACCAAAATGCCAAACCAGTGATTTGGCGGAACCTAGGCTGTGTCCGGAGCCCTCTGTCTCCCATAGCACTGGTCTGCAGTCAAGTGTAGCCCTGGCAGCATCTGGACGATGAGAGAGGGTCCTACAAGGAAGGACAGAGACTGCTCCACACCTCAACCCTGCCCCTTCCGTATCCCTACTAGTGGTAAAACTGGGGAGTCTCCTTTACCTCAGTCTAAAATCACTGGCACCTCAAATGCTTCCCCTTCCCCCAGAAAATGGATTCTACTCTCAGCCCTGCTGTTCTCTCCAGGCTCTTGCTCTAATCTGCTGCTTCTCTCTGCTTGAACTGTCCCGATGCGTTCAGTTTTCCTCTGTACCCTCGCCTTCATTCCCTGTGCAGAGCGTTCTGACGGACACTGTCTGTAGTCTTCCATCTGCTTTGGTTTGGAATCTGGTTTCTCTTCGGTACTATCTTAAGATATCTTTTGTCCTACTTGTGTTGGATGATCTCCACAACCCAAGTGAGGCTCCGCACCCTCCCTCCAAGATCTGTCATCTACTTGTTTACAATCAATTAAAATCTGCATGAAAAAAAATAATAAAAAAATAAATAAATAGCATCTACTGCATGATTCTGATCTCCACTTGTCCACAGCCTCAGTTTAAGTTTACTCCTTACTTGCTGCAGCTCCTTAGCTAATTTACTTCGGTTTATATTTTCGTGAAGGAATAGTTTAATAGGCTCTCTCTGTGTGTTCATTGACTGCCTAAATGGGAATTTCAGACACTGCAGGGGGCTATAGAGGAAGTATTCTAGAATCACTGGGGCATTTCAAACTGCACTACAAGTGCCAACTACTTAACGATTCAACTATTTAAAGTGGGGCATTCATCACATCCAAGCACAGATACCACATAGACCAGGATCTGTTTTTCTGGAGTTTGCATTCTAGTAGGAAGAAACAAACAATAAGAAAAACAGTAAACAAGTATTTTCAGACTGATAAGTGCTGACTTAATCCATTTGACCTGCTGTAACAAAACACCACAGACTGGGTAGCTCTTGAACAACACAAGTTTATTTCTCACAGTTCCTCAGGTTGGGAAGCCTCAGATCAAGCTTCCAACATCATCAGATGAGGGCTCTCTTCCGGGTTGCAGTCCTCACTTGGAGGCAGGAGTCTTGCAAACTCTTCGACGCTTCTTTATAAATGCATCCATCCTTCATGATCTAAACACTTCCAAAAGGCCCACATCCTAATATCATCACAAAAGGCATTAGGAGATCAGCATGTGAAGACTGATGGGCACAAACATACAGAATGCAGCAAATGCTATTACAGAATTCAAAGAGAAAAATGAGAAAGGGCAGTCAGAGTTGAAAAGACAATTCTTAACTATTTTACAGTGTATAATATATAAAGCTGACTCCTAAAGAGATTCTACCAGTTAACACTTCCTCCAAAAATTAGTGCTTATTCCCCATACCCAGACTACACTGTATTGTTATGCTTTGCAGAGTCTTTGCCAATCTGAATAATGTAACAATAGTATCTCATTTAATAATAATTTATTTTATTTTGAAAATTGGGCTATGCATCTTTTCTTTGCTTTAATTTCTGGTCCATCTCCTTTTCCCATGTTAGGTTTGAGTTGTTTTGAATTGATTTGCTTGAGAGCTCTTATCACCTGCAATGCAGGTTCAATTCCTGGGTCAGGAAGATTCCCTGGAGAAGGAACAGGCTACTCACTCCAGTATTCCTGGGCTTCTCTTGTGGCTCAGCTGGTAAAGAATCTGCCTGCAATGTGGGAAACCTGGGTTCAATCCCTGGGTTGGGAAGATCCCCTGGAGGAGGGAAAGGCTACTCACTCACTGCAGTATTCTGGCCTGGAGAATTCCATGGGGTCACAAAGAGTNAAAGAATCTGCCTGCAATGTGGGAAACCTGGGTTCAATCCCTGGGTTGGGAAGATCCCCTGGAGGAGGGAAAGGCTACTCACTCACTGCAGTATTCTGGCCTGGAGAATTCCATGGGGTCACAAAGAGTCATACAGGACTGAGTGACTTTCACTTTCAAGAGCTCTTATATTTCAGGGAAATGAGTGTTTTGTCACATGTCCCAAATGTGTTTGTCCAATTTGTTTTGACTTATCTATGGTATTGTTTCCATGCAAAAGGCTCGCTTCTTTTTTCATGTTTGCTTGTTTGTTTTCCTAAATATTTGGAAAGTAAATGAGATTCAGTTGGTATTCCCCGTAGCAGTCCCAAGGATGAGGTTTCATGTGCAAGTGATTTGTGAGGGAAGGTTTTACAGGAAAAAAACCTCTTAGAGAATGAAAGCCACAGAAGAAAGGGTATGAAGCTAACTAAGAAAGGGTGCAGCTTCATGTAAAGTCCTACAGGAAGCAGCATTAGCCTGACCATATCAGGGATACATGCAAGGGCTTCAGGAAGCAAAACCACATTGAATGGGAGAGAGGGAGGAGGGAAGCACAGTGAATCTGGGGGAGAGTATACACAACCGGCAATAGAAGGGGCCTTGCGGGATTCTGCCAAGCGTCTGTTAACATTGGGTGGGTCAAGAGTCAATGAAAGCACAGAATTAGAGAGGTTCAAGCCCAGCATTTAATTTCCATGTGAATACATCTTAGTATTTACTTGTGATCATTAAATGAGATGACAGAAGGAATCCACCCAGTCAGAACAGTTTAGTCCATCCAGCTTTAGCCACTAATGATTAATCATGTCTAATGCATTTTCTCCTCTTCTTCACCTCTTTTTGGATTTCCACAGTCAGGCCTGATGATGACAAAGTTATTGAGAAAATCAGTTCTCAATAAGTTGAAGGCCAAATAAGTCACTGTAGATGTTGATCTTGAGAGTTTATGAAAAGAGGTACTGGATTGAAAAGAAGATGCTTGGCCTCGGTTAAGGTACATGGAATTTGGTCCTGCACCATCACTCATAAAGGACATCCTTGCTATATTTTTGGAGTAACTAGAAAATAGTCCCTGATACTGACCTTAATTAGTATCACAGATTATTTTCTTTCTGAAGGATGTGTAGGGTCCACTAAGTAAATGTCTTCGTTTCCTTGTGGAGAAAATTTTGATCTGTAAGGTATTAAGTAGAGAGCATTGAAAGACAACTCTTTTAGTGACAAACAGCTGTACAATAGAACATATTACGCAATTAGGCTGGGTGGCCTCTCTCAAATGTCATTCCCATGTATGCCCATGTGTGTTTATGCAGATAAGTGATTCCCTAAGGAAGCTGGGGATTGGGTGCAAATACATAGTGACTGCTAATGGGCTTGGAATTTTTTGCTGGGAGTAATATCAGAATCAGTTCAGTCACTCAGTCGTGTCCAACTCTTTGCCATCCCATAGGCCGCGGCACACTAGGCTTCCCTGTTCCATCACCAACTCCTGGAGCTTGCTCAAACTCATGTCCATCGAGTCGATGATGCCATCCAACCATCTCATCCTCTGTCATCCCCTTCTCCTCCTGCCTTCAATCTTTCCCAGCATCAGGGTCTTTTCCAATGAGTCAGTTCTTCACATCAGGTGGCCAAAGTATTGAANAACTTTTTCACTCTCCTCTTTCACTTTTATCAAGAGGCTTTTTAGTTCCTCTTCACTTTCTGCCATAAATTGATATAATACATGAGTTTTATCTCCATTAAAATATTATAACTTTAAAAATTCTTTCTGAAGGAAAGCAACCCAAATTTTGACACTTAGAATTCCCACACACAAGTTTAACAAAATACAGATTCAAAATCAGAGGTTGGACTTCCTGGATGACTCAGCAATAAAGAATCCATCTGCAATGCAGAAAATGCAGGAGTTGCCATGGGTTTGATCCCTGGGTTGGGACGATCCCCTGGAAGAGAGCATGGCAACCCACTACAGTGGAGGGCATGGCAACTCCACTCCAGCCCACTCTCACCTTGGAGAATCTCATGGACGGAAGAGCCTGGCAGGCTACAGTCCATATGGCTGCACAGAGTTGGACACAACTGAAGCAACTGAACATACAAAGGTAGCCAAACACACAAATAAATAAACTACCATGACTGAGGTCAGCAAGAATTTAAGATGTGATAGCTGCAAAGTCATTCAGCATCTTGAGAAGCAGTGAGTCTAACACCTCTTGTCCCTCTCTTCTTCGTAAAGCAGAGCCTTGAACTATCTGCCTCCAGAGGGAAAAATAAACTAATATTTTTTAAAAAGGGAATGAGAATATATTTCTTAAATCCAGAGGGAAATATGGATTGCTAGAATATAGGCAAATTAAAACTGACAAATGCTCCTAGGTGAAAAAGTGTAGCACCCTATTACAGTTAGGTGTACAACCACAGTGCAATCATTAGAAGATTAGAAATACATTTACTATATATATTTTTTGTCTTAACAAAAGAATTTTAAGTTATTTGGGGGTTACAATAAATTTGACTGCAGAAAATTCCTTTCTTTCAGTATCTGAATAGAACCAAATGTAATAAGTGGAGGTCTTCCCTGGTGGTCCTGTGGTTAAGAATTCACCTCCCGTTGACATGAGTTCGATCTCTGATTGGGGAACTGAGATCCCACATGCTGCAGGGCAACTAGGCCTGTGCATTGCAACTACTGAGCCCATTCGCTCTGGAGACCATGCCAACACAAGTAGAGAGAAGTTTCAATGCAATGAAAGATCCAGCATTCTGCAGCGAAGATCCGATGTGTCACAGCTAAGACATGACACAGTGGAATAAATAAATATTTTAAAATGCAGTAACTGGTGTCAATAATGACCTAAGACTTCTACTTTCCAGACACAGAACAGAGTACCCTGTTCTAAGTTTGCACAATAAAAGTGGTACTTGAAATGAAAAATTGATGGTTCTTGGGCTCACAGAGAGGAACAAAGTGTCAAGTTCATAAACGAACATTCAGTAACATTAAACATTTTCCAAGTTCTTAAGATTAGTAATAAAGACAAAGGAAGAAGTAACTTTTTATATGTTTAGTCCTCTAATAGAAACAAAATGGATAATATTAATATTAGCATTGACTTTGACAAAATATTTTCCCTATATTAGATTTTATTCTGTAATTTTAAATTATAATAACAATAGAGCTGCTGCTCAACATTTAGAATAAGCAAATAGCTTAAAAACTGATAGCTCTATATATCACTTTTTATTTGATGTACATGGCTTGGTAATGTTTTCTTCTGGTTCCCTTTTCTTAATGAGATTATTATGTCCTTGAACTTAGTTGGCCAGTCACTTATGGCTTTTATATTTGTTTACTTTAGAGTTCCATCCCCAGTCGATGCTTAAGAAACTTTAGATTAATTTAACTATCTCTGGGGATTCTTTCTAAAATGTAATTGGAAATGGGTAAGATTGAGTCTCCCTCAATATGATCAGAGAGAAGTCAAAATAAAACTTAAAACACTTATATTTTAGACTTCTTTGACATTATCAGATAGAGAACTTCCTCATTCCTTTTTAAGATGAATGCTATCCCACTGTACTAGTGAAAGTGCTTGGTAATACATTTGGTAGGGGATTTCTATGTGCCAGGTATTATGCGAAGTATTTTATCTACTTGATATGATCAAAACTGTATAAAAGAGGAAAAGATACCATTATGATCTTCCTTCTGTCAAGGAGGACACTGACAATCAGAGAGCCTGAACACTTTGCTGTTTCCATAAAGGGAAGTTAGGACAGTCCCAAGAAGCTGGCCATCATTAAGCAGCTTTTAGAGGTGGACTTCCTGTCCAGGAGCATTGAGCCAAATTAAACAGACTGTCTGCAGCTGGGAGATCTGGAGACAACATAACCAGTAGTCACAGCCCAAATTAATAAACACATATTAAGTTTATGGTCAAAAGCTGAATGGATATATTTGGATTGTGTTGCAACAAGGATTATGGTGAAGAGAAAATGTGGCAACTCAGATTTCATATTGCTCTCTTTTGCAAACTGGCTCTCTGACTTTGCTGAGTGATTTATTCTCTTCAAGCCTCAGCTCTTCACAGGGGAGTTGAGCTATGTGATTTCAGAGGCTCATGCGCTAGGATAAGAAGAGAACAACGCTGGAGAATGATTTGCGGTAACTATCAATGTGCAGAATTAAAAAAAAAAATCTTTAACACACAACTTTCACTGATTCAGGTTTCTGAAACACTCATTTATTCATTCACTCAAGTACTTATTGGGCACCTACTGTGTGCCAGGTACTGTACCAAGTAGTGTTCTGGCAGTGAATAAAATGAAATCCTCATTTTCCTAGTTTACATTCTAGTAAAAGAAGACAGAAAATAAGAAAAATATATAACCTGTACTATGTCAGATGGTAATAAATGCTAAAGACCAGAAAATGAACAAGGGAAACTGATGGTAAAGGGAAGTATCCCACCACAGTGCATCTAGGCTCTTCCTTGAACATACCAGGCCTGCTCCCAAATGTGCACTCTGATACATTTGGCTGCAATACCCTCCCCCAAATATCCCCACAGCCAACTCTCTATCATTCAAACATTATCTCCTCAAAGCCACCCAGAATATGAAAATCCACCCTCCCCAACTCTGTTCTATTTTTCCCGTAGATCTCACATCTGATGCAAACTGCTTATTTGTGTGTTGAAAGTCTGACTTCCCAGAAAGACTATGAGCTCTATGAAGGCAAGGCCTTTTGTTTTGTTCATGATATATTTCAAAGCCTAATGAGAACTAATGTTTAATATGTTGATTAATGTCCAAATTAATTAACAGGTGAATGAATGAATGAATTAGAAAGATGATACAGAAATTGTCTTCCCTAATGAAGGGTTGATGTTGTTGCATGGTTTCTCAGTCCTGTCCGACTCTTTGCAACCCCATGGA
Source organism: Neotragus pygmaeus (assembly GCA_006410875.1). NCBI lineage: Eukaryota > Metazoa > Chordata > Mammalia > Artiodactyla > Bovidae > Neotragus > Neotragus pygmaeus. The sequence continues at coordinate 770,042 of SJYV01009950.1, forward strand.
CTGCAGTACGCCAGGCCTCCCTGTCCTTCACCAATTCCCNGAATGAATGAATTAGAAAGATGATACAGAAATTGTCTTCCCTAATGAAGGGTTGATGTTGTTGCATGGTTTCTCAGTCCTGTCCGACTCTTTGCAACCCCATGGACTGCAGTACGCCAGGCCTCCCTGTCCTTCACCAATTCCCAGAGATTGCTCAAACTCATGTCCCTTGAGTCAGTGATGCCATCCTACCATCTCATCCTCTATCATCCCCTTCTCCTCCTGCCTTCAATCTTTCCCAGCACCTGGGTCTTTTCTAATGAGTCAGTTCTTTGCATCAGGTGGCCAAAGTATTGGAGCTTCAGCTTCAGTCTTTCCAATGAATATTCAAGAATGATTTCCTTTAGGATTGACTGGTTTGATCTCCTTGCAGTCCAAGGGACTCTCAGGAGTCTTTTCCAAAAATCACAGTTCAAAAGCATCAGTTCTTCGGTGCTCAGCTTTCTTTATAATCCAAATCTCACATCCATGCATGACTACTGAAAAAACCACAGCTTTGACTAGATGGACCTTTGTTGACAAAGTAATGTCTCTGCTTTTTAATATACTGTCTAGGTTTGTCATAACTTTTCTTCTAAGAAGCAAGCATCTTTTAATATCATGACTGCAGTCACCATCTGCAGTGATTTTTGAAGCCAAAAAAATAAAGCTGTCACTGTTTCCATTGTTTCCCCATCTATGTGCCATGAAGTGATAGAAGGAATAAATAGTAAAAGTTTGATATTTAAAAATCAAAATTTAAGGAAAATTACTATATCCAGAAGTGACCTTAAAATAATTTGCTGCCTGCTGCCAAGTCGCCTCAGTCGCATCCGACTCCATGCAACCCCATAGACGGCAGCCCATCTGGTGTCCCCATCCCTGGGATTCTCCAGGCTAGAACACTGGAGTGGGTTAAAATAATTTAAATAATATTTATTAAGACTATGAATTAGCATGAAAACTGTAATGTGTAGATAAATGAAAAACACGAGATGCAAAGGTACACATGTATTTTTTTTTTATTTACAATCAAGTTTAAAAAAGCATTTTTAGAAGAAAAGTTGGAAGGAAATATACCAAAAATTACCAGTATATATTATAGTGATTATTGGTGATTTCCATCATTTCTTATAGTTACAAATTTTCTATAAGGTTTCATATCTTTGATATGAAAATTAAAAATGAAAATTTTTAAAAAGTTAATCTACATGATGCTACCTGTCTTTAGGGGAATTATAAAATTTTTTTATTTTGATTTGATTGTATTTTACATTTAGAAATTAGACCTTCACAGTGTCACAATGTCGGTAGCCCCTGACAAGCAGGGACCCAGAGTTGAAAAGGGCATACCTGTATCATCTTTCACAGAAAGACAACAGAGGCAGAGGCAGAGGGTGAATCAACTCTCACGCCTTCCATGATAGCATCATACCTTCTTGAGTTTACCTTTCAAGTAGACTGTCTCCAAAATAAGGAAATCTTATCAACTGAAACAGGCCTTTCAAGAGAACGCATGCATAAGTGATTATATATAGAACATAACATCAGAAAGACAAAATTGCCCAAGACCCTGCTTTTTCCGATGTGTTTCCATTACTTTGGTGGTCAAGAAAGATAACTGAAGATCAGCAACATGGTATTAATAGCTGAAGTATGCATGGGATGTGTTATCCCATTCATTCCTCAGAAAAATTCACTGAGTTAGGGATTATATTAACAAATTTCAGATGAAAAGGGACTATAAGTAACCTGCCCAGAGTTACAAGGCCAGAAGGATAGTGATTCAAATTAAATTAAACTGATTCTAGAACCACTACTCTAAACTCATATACGGGGACCAAAATATTGAGTATTTCTTAGTAGGATCCCTTCACAATTGCACTTCTGTGTCCCTTAAATGTTTACTAAAATATTTTTTATTAATGATTTTGGGTTACTAGCACGGCTCCAGTCTCTACATCTAAAGCAGTGTCAGACTAGGCAAGCATGAATACTATCCTGAAGTCTCTCACTGTATCTACATGATCAGCATCTGTGAGGGAGGGACTCATGGTGGGTGAAAGAGGCGTCATATTGGAATAGATGTCTTCGCAGGGAGTTGACGACAGCTCCCCTTGCCTCAGTTCTCATGCCCTTGTGAGAAGTTACATCAGTCACTGGTTCTGCATTCATCGAGCCCAGGCAAGGAGAAGAAGCCAGAAGAAGTTTGAACATAGGCTTGAATGGGATTCTGCATTTGATCCTCTTCAATGGACCAGATGACCAGGTCACAACCCTGAGGTGACCCCATTTGTTAAATCAGATAATTGCTTAGTAATATATACTTAAGTAAATTGCTGGCTGGAAAACCAGTCTTTGAACTCAATAATTTAGTATTTATGTGGATACTTTTATGTATATATATTCATGTGAAGACTAAAATATAGTAGTTCTAGGTTAAATACAGCTTAAACATTCCAGTAAGGAAGAAGAGTGCGTTGATTTAACTCCCGGATCTGGCTTCTTAGCCAAACTGGAGCTAAAGAATGCAATGTTTCTGTTTATGTCGAGTGACACACATGTCTACTTATAGTGCCTCTCAGTGGATTTCATGTGAGAAAAAACTGTCAGAAGTTTCATCTCTGCCCTAAGGGATGACTCTAGAAGCCACACAATTCCCTTTAAGCTCAATTATCTCACCACTGACTGCTCTTAGATAACCTGTGGAAACCAGCAGACACAGTGTGAGTAGTGAGCCCGAAAAAGAGAAAGGCCCCGAGCAGCCATCAGCCGTCTGCATTTCTCTGCAGTCAGCCCCCTGGTATCCCTGATAACAATGACAGGAGAATCTCTCCGCCAGCACTGCCAGGTCTGTGTCAGATGCTCTGCCTTTCACAGTAAATTCTCCATCCTCGGAGGCCTCTATGTGGTAACTCGCAGGGTTCAGGTGAAGGTAATCCGGCATTTTCCACACCTTCCTTATGCATCTCCCGTTATTCCTGCAGACATGAAGGCTGCACACCTCAGCGGCTCTGGTCACATTGACGATGTAGCTCCCTAAATCAGAACTCACAAACTGCTTCACCTTTGTACAGTTGCCCTAGAAATGTAGAAACAAATGGGATTTAGTGTTTTTTTCTAGTACTGGTAGGGTTGCTGCATCTAGACCCACAAGGCAGCTCTTTGAACTGGACTGAAACTTAGTGGCTTGGTTCCTGCTTGTGAAGTCTTAGGCTCAGGTGCTGTAACACCTGAAAAAATGAGAGATAGTTGTGACAGGAGATGGAGATTAGGTTACTGTAGGCTGACTGAGCTTGGAATGGGCCCCAGCATCAGCATACGTGACCATGCCTTCTTACAATTTACATCCTTGTTTCTTTTTCCTTCTAGATCCCAAGTTAATCGGCGTTAAAAAAAAAAAAAAAAGGAGGAGGAACAAGCCGAAATTTAGAAATCATGCCAAAATTCTGTCTTCTGGCCACCTTTCAGATGTGTGTACCTTTCAGGGTTGTGTTAGAACCGGAATCCTCCTGTTCTACCAAATTATTGTTGACTGTCAACCTCAGCCTTCCAGATTTTCTTGTTAGTTATGCTCTAATATCTACCGCCCTGGGATCTAGCCACCTCTGCACAATTCAAAGACAGGGATTCCTAGAAGGCTGACCAGGTCATTTGTCTATTCTTCCTATTGTGTGTTCTGAATGGAGGCCACCTGGTCATGTACTCAGCTTCCTGATGACCATCTTTTCAGGAACCACATGGACTGGAGGGGAAATATCACAGCTGGAGAGTCAGGTACTGATCCTCTCAGTGTCTACCAAATTCTCATATGTGGACAGAGGAGACTTTAACTTTATATTGTCACAAATAGTTTCATGAACAGCATCTCAGTAGCAACAACTTGAGCATGTGAAATTAAAAAAATATCAAATCACCATGAACTTGCAAAAATTCAATTTAACAAAATCATTGAGGAAACAAGTAGTATAATTCAAAGCAAAATNATGTCGATGTATGGCAAACCCAATAGAGTATTGTAAAGTTAAATTTAAAAATAAATTAATAAATTAATTTAAAAAAATAAATAAATAAAAATAAAAAAATAAAAATAAAAATAAATTATGATTATGTCAAGAATTGTGAGAGATCTGAGATTTTGTATTACTTGCAAGTATCAAGTTAGCCTGTCACCGTTTCAGAAATGCTGACAGAAGACATGAGACTCCTGGATCAGAAATGAAGATCTTTGTTCATGGCAGACTGAGCAGGGTGCGCTTCATTTTTTCAAGTTTTCCCTGCCCTTAGATCCGATGGAGATAATGCAGAGTAAAGCCCAGGGAGATCCTGCTCACATAGTGTGTCTTACACAGGGACTGACCTGCCCAAACTTTGCCCAAGATGGAGACATCATCTTTTGATTCAGTCAGGAAAAAAAAAATCTGCCTCTATCCCAAGGCTATTTGCTAGGCAAATATCCTTGAAAAGAGTCCAGGACAAAAGGCATCACAAGACATGTAGAGACAAAGTGAAAAATTGTCCCTCAACAAAATATTTTAGTAGAACCTCATTATTCACAATTCGGTATTTGAGAACTCACTTGCAGAATTTTTGTGCAACCCTAAAATCAATACTTGCCGCACTTTCACAGTCATATGCACACATGGGCAGAGTGGGGAAAAGCGGAGTTGCCTGACACTCAGGTTCCCAGCTAAGGCCAACTTTATTTTAGTTCTTGTCCAATAAAGTATCTTTTCTGTAGTCCACTGTCAAGGTTTTTGCATTTTTGTGAACTTTCCTTTTTGGTGATTTTCTTATTTTAAATGGACCTGAATAGTGCTGAAGGACTGTGTAATGTTCCTAAGTACAAGAAGGTTATGGCATGTCTTAATAGAGAAAATGTTAGAGAAGTTTCATTCACGTATAAGTTATAGTAGCATTGGCAGTGAATTTGAAATTAATGAATCAAAAAATGTGTATTTAATAAGATACATGAAAAATGTGTACTTAATATGACTTTCTTTCACTCAAACAGTCATAAAACAAAGTTACGAACTGGTGTTCTGATGAAAATGTTGTGACCAGAGGCTCACAGGAACCTAACGTGTATTTCATCTAGGAGCAATGGTTCAGGAGTCACTAAATCAGTATTTGGTGCCTCATCATGGGCCCATCACTACTGTGAATAATGAGAATTAACAGTATAGTCAGTCACAAACCCAGCAACCCCACTTCCACTCTTGCTCCCTATAGCCTCTCCTCAACAAAACAGCAAGAGGGAGCTTGTAAAACAAGCACAGTGATAGCTCAANTTACTATGGGAGACCTGAGAGATCTGATTAAAGTTTTATTGGAGAACAGAACAAGAATTTAAATAATAGTAACTACACCCCGAAGGTACTGTCTTACCTCAGATGAAGTCAAATTCATGTCTCCCCAAATAACAATGCCCGCAGCTCCCAAGGCAGCACTTTCTCCAATAGTACTGATTAGATCTTGCTAGATTGAAGACAGTAGAGTGCATTATTCATTTGAATATAAAACAACATGCCAGGAATTAAGATTGGAAGCTAAATTCAATAAAATAGGGTGACCCTATTCTCCAACTTCTTAGAGTAATGCAAGTGTTATAAATAAATGAACCAGGGCTCAGAAATCATACTCTATAACCATGTAGAAAACATATTAAATTTATGTTTTTAAAACATATTTTGCCAAACAGGATATTATTTTTAAGACAGCCTGTAAATAGCCATTAAAAGTTGTTTAATCAAGTCACATGAACAGAGGAACCTAGAGAGCTACAGCACATGGGGTCTCAAAGACTTGAATACAACTGAGCAACTAGTACTTTCCATCAAAGTTGACCAGGGGCATACACACACAAATCAACAATAAGTATATGACCTGGAAACAGAATCCAAAAGTTTTCCTTCTCTAAATGTGAGGAATGCCTTGCAGTCATCTCACCCAAGTTCCCTTTTCAGTTTGCAACTCTCCTGAAAGCTTTGCTTCTGCAGTGGCTTGGAGTGGAGGGTGGGGAGAGTTGGGTTGGGTTGTTTTTTTTTTTTTTTCCATTAGAGGGGTTTTGTGTCATTTGGATTCCCTGTCTAAGCAAAGGAACACAGTGTTATAGATCTGCAGGATCTGATTGGATCTGGTGCTTATATTTGGTCCCTGAAATTATTTGTATTTAATTATTTGTATCTGATTAATGGGTTAATTTATGATTCATCCAGTCAGGGTAAGGCCACTGGGATTTTTCTCAATATGGTTAAGATAGATGAAAACAAAATTTTAGCAGAGAGAGTTTTGGTTTTGTAATCCTAAAGAATTAGTGTTTAAAGATTAACATGAATCTAGGTAATTTCAGAGGGAAATTAAAACTTGAATGTGTACAGTTGGCTTCCTAAATTAAATTTCTACAGTTGATTTTCTAAATAAGTTTGCTATGTTATAATATATTCTCTCTTTCTTTTGAATGCTAAGCATTAACCTTTTACTTCAAGGATTAATTTCCATCAGTTATGTGCTGGAAATATAACTGGGCAATCTTGTAGAAATTAAAAGCAGAACTTTTAAATGGTGTTTTATTTTAGACATTTTATATTAATATCAGTACTTGAGAGAGATGTCTCCTTACCCGCACTTTTATAGTCCACTAAATGAAAGATTTTACTTTTCAAAAAATAAATTTTTTTCTGGGCAATTTTCTGGTAATTTTGGTTTAATTTGTTTTCAGGTTCACATCTCTTTCCATTTCCCAGGACCACAATGTCTGCTGAACAGATCAGAGATGACATGACAGGAAGGGGACAAGTTTTTGTGAGGTTCAAATGAGATAGTGTAAGTGAAATGGTTTTGAGAATTATCTATGATATGAGAAATACTGGAAAGAGGAGGAGTAAGTGATGCAGAGCTCAGAATGAGGACTCTGCTGGGTCCAGTTACATTGCCTCTTTTAACAAAGACCTAAAGGAGCAGAGCTTCTCCCTCCAGTCACATTGAAACTTTCCTGAATATAGAGATGTCATAGTCACACGATATGATCAAAGGGGCAAAATCCCCGAGCAGTCTCTCATGATTTCCTGTTATGTGTATGTTACACCTTAGCTCTCTCACAGTTCTTAGATGTTCTGTTCTGTTGTGTGTGGGGTTTTTTTTTCCTGTCTTTGCTCTCTCTGCTTTTTCAGTTTTGGAGGCTTCTACTGAGATATCTCCAAGGCCAGAGATTTTTTCTTCACCTGCATCTAGTCTAATACGAAAGCCATCAAAGATATCCTTCGTTTCTGTTACAGTGTTTTTGATTACTAGCATTTCTTTCTGCTTCTTTCTTGGAACTTCCATCTCTCTTACGTAGCTTATGTTGTCTGTTTTTGCATTTGTTCTGCTTCATCCATTAGAGCCCTTAGCATATTAGTCATAATTGTTTTAAATTCCTGGTCTGATCATTCCAACATGCCCGCTGTATCTGAGTCAAGCTCTGGTATTTGCTTTGTCTCTGCAAGTTGTGTTTTGCCTTTTACTATGTCTTGTAATTGTTTCCTTGATAGCTAGATATGATTTGATTTTTCTCCGTAAGTAGATAGGTCATACTAGGTAAATCACTAGGTAATCACTCAGTTGTGTCTCATTCTTTGGGACACCATGGACTGTAGCCCGCCAGGCTCCATTCTCCATGGGAGTTCTCCAGGCAAGAATACTGGAGTGGGTTGCCATTTCCTTCTCCAGGGGATCTTCTCAATCCAGGGATCAAATCCAGGTCTCCTGATTGCAGGTGGATTCTTTACCCTCTGAGTCAAGAGTAGCTGCTATAAATAGACCTTTAGTAATATGCCAGTAAGGTGTGGGAGTAATGAAAGACTTTACAGTCCTAGGATTAGATCTGTCTTAGTGAGGTTTTGCCTCTGGACTGTGAACTTCACAACTGCTTCTCAGCTTTTGCCCCCACTCCCTGTTAAGTGGGACAGGCTGGCTAGATGGGGCTAGAGATGGGTATGCTCCTTCTTCCAAGTGGAAATCTAAAACCAGATGGAGTTGGTTTCCTTTTCTGCAGATCAGTTAGTTTTTGGTAAAACCTCAGCAATTTGGCTGTGGTTAAACAGTTTCTCCTGGGGGTGGACCTTGTGCAGAAGAACAGAATGCTCTGGAATACTCAAAATGGTTCCTTTCTTCCTTCACCTATTAGATGCACGAGGGGAGGGTTTCTCCAATATTCGCTGGAAGGACCTAGTGAGCTCCTACCAGGGAAAGTGTGCTCCCGCAGTCCCCATGACTGGGTGCCCCTGGAGTCTTTAATCTCTCAGTCTTGTTGTTGCTGAGCCACCAGCAGTTTTCTAATTGCAGTTCAGCTTTCCATGCTTTGTCAGTGGTTCCCACAGAGGTTTCTGCTCAAGGGTTTCTGCTCTGGTAAGCTGGGTTTCTCTGTATTCACCTGTCTGTCTCTCCAAATTTGAAGGCAGCAATTTTCCCTGTGTGTCCACGCTTCTCTTAGTATTCTAAGAAGAGTTGAATTTTTTTCAGTTTGTTTAGCCTTTTATTTATTAGGACCGAGTGGCAACTTTCAAACTTCTTGAATGCTGAACTGGAAACAAGAACTTGTCCATGAATTCCTTTAGTTTAAGGCTTTGTCATCAGAAGGAGCGGGGAGACACAGAATTTACCATTCTTCTTTATATGTTGTTGATCCATATGCAGTAACTAGGGAAACTACAGATGTTCGTGGTGAAAGCTACCCATTCTGAGGCTATCAGGAGGAAATGCCGGTTTCTTTCCAATGTGTCGTTGAGAGTCATTATCAAAGAGAGTTTATTGGGAATGATTCAAAATGGCAAGTCTTCTAGCATGTTAACTGGAGGTAAGGAGTCATTAGTAGATATTTAGGCCAAATCCTGTTAGTGACCAAATTAGCTCACTGTCACCTAGTGGAGAGCAGGGTGCTGAATAATCATAGAACAGCTATGTTTAGGGGACCAGAAAAGCAAGGACACTACTCAGTGCTTGAAGTCACAAGTAAGATGCCTCTAGGAGTAAATTGGGACCACCTGAGAGCTGGGCCACATGAGTGATGTCACACGAAAGGAGATGTAAATGAACAGCATATGACATAATAGCAACACATCTTTCAGGTCCCAGCATGTTGCAGGGCTGCCATGCCCTACCCACGATTCTCTGCTCAATCAAGGTTTTGGAAATAGAAAGCAGGGGCACACAGAGGATTTATTCTTTACACTTGGGTTTTAGTCCCTCATGTTTTACCACAGTGCATGTAAGTAAGGAGCCCACTGTGGGGAGCTGGAGCATCACTAATGAGCTTCCTTTGCGTGTTCCCAGAGGGAATATTAATTACTGGGAAAAACACCTTTATATCAATAACCAAGAAAATCCCTTTTGTTATTTTTTTTAAAGCACAGCTCAAGTGAAATCAACATTGTGTTTATATATGTGGTTTAGGCAATCTGTTGTGTGAAATGAGGTTTTACAACCCCCATATAATGGCTACTGACTGAAATTTCATTCTTATATATTCCTCTTTCAAGTTCAAGGCTCTGATACTTATTAGAAAGTAAGCAGCTACACCATATATATTTTTCTAATGCTTTAAACTTTCATTTTTAATCTTCTCATTTTTCATAATGTTTCTCCTAGGTAGGTAAGGTAGGTAATATCGTGCCATCTTGTAGATTAAGCAGTTGAGGCGCTGAGGTCTGGAGAGATAAGAGATTTGCCACTTGCTGATAAATTGTTTTTCTAATCCTAATTATATTTCTGTACACATGCACACACACATTCTAAAATGCAGATATATTCAGAAAGTCAGAAATGGAAGTCATTACTAGCATTTACAATTTGGTTTAAGTGAATATCAGATTTTTTAAATTTATGGGCAGATTTTTATGACAGATGGAATAAAGTGGTGGTTTGATAGTTTCAAACTGAGAAAATGCCTTGCCATCCAGAAAGTTTACTGAGTGATACCATGGGACTCAAAAAGAAAATTGTTTCAGGGTGAGACTCTGTTGTTCCTTATTCCCTTAGAACAGTATGTCTCTGAGCCTGTAGTTATTCAAGAAGGAGCTTACCATCAGCTTGCAGAATGCACAGAATGTAGCAGTTGTTTAATCTAATCTTTTAAAATGAACACTTTGTCCTTTAAAGTTTATTATTTCTTCCAAAACTTAATGTGTTATCACTAAAGAAAGGAACTTGCTTGAGGCAAACATTGAAAAGCAAAAGAAGTTTCATAGATAAGAAGGTGTTGTTCAATTTTCAATTCTAGAACTTTTCCTATCATTCTCAATCAGTTGTTGCTGATTATTCTAGGTAGTATGGCGATCAATTTACAAGAGAGAGTTTTTTTCCTTACTCATCTCATCAACAGTGTCAGAGGCATAGTGTTTACCAAATCCTGATGATCCATGTCATTTTGCTTTCTGAGAAGTAAGCTCTACTCTCTGTCTGCTCCATAGATCCCTACGGGTCATGGTAGAGCCCTCACTAAGGTGTTTTCTGAATCTCTTCCTTTGAATGCTTAATACCAGAACATCTTTACAGTTTAATACATGCTGGTGAATTGAAACTCGTAATGGTGGAGAAAAAAGAAAAATGATCCACCCCTAGTGTACAGCAACATCTAAAGACACCTCTATCCTGCAAACGTGGAGGTGAACCAGGCTCGAGCCTCCTCATCATAAAAAGTTTATGCTTGGAGAAGTTTATTCTTTTGCCTGGAGAATCCCATGGACAGAGTAGCCTGGCAGGCTACAGTCCACAGGGTTGCAAAGAGTTGGACAGGAATGAAGCAACTTAAGTTTAGCTAGCTTCATCTATCTTGAAGGTGACACAGTTTGGGTGAGGTCTTTGGCTATGTATATGACTTGAGAAGAATAAGTGGAGCAAAACTTCTATTTGTAAGTTTTAACCTAGAGTTACAAAACCATCTACTAGTAATGAATTTACTATTGAACTCAGAAATTCCTACCGCTCTTACCAACTTTCCATGAGTTGTGGTCATAGACTCAAGAATAAACCAGATGGTTAAATCTATACAGCTACTTAATTTTAGCAGATTCATAATTCCCTTATACCCTTAAAAATTATTTTTATTTGTGGAGAAAAACATAAAATTTACTATCTTAGATATTTCTAAGGATATGCATATTGTTGTGCCTCCCTTATGCCTTTTATCAAACCTGCTATAGTGCATTAAAAAGAAAATACTTTTCTTCTTTTAAGATTTTTAACGGTGATGCCAGCCACAGAAATGCCTACAGTTCTGCTTCCACACATATGAGCAAACTATTCCATTTTACAGTGTCCTCTCTGATTTTCCAAACTGTTCACCCCCAACCATTTCAATAACCTTTGCAAGAGAGCAATCAAAGTTGGGGAGCAGAAGTAGTTACTGACATTGTACTTTAACCCCCTTCCCTACATACTTTGTTCTTTGAAAGACTAATAATAGATAAGATAATCCAAATTCAGTATGTATAAATGGAGGATCTGAGTGGATGACTACTCAAAGGAGGAATTATGCTTCTAATGGACTACTATTTGAGAATCCTTACAAGAACATAATTAACAAAGCAATGTCTCTTTCAGAAATAAGAAGAAATCTTATCTTTGGCAAGAGGTGTCTTACCTTAGAAAGAAAAAGTAAAGGCTGGTCCCTGTAGCCTAGCCTTGTGTAGACAAACACAGGCAGGGCATAATTGTGGGATGTCATGGTAGAGATCCTCATAGATTCATGCACCCGAAATTGCGAGAAAAGCAAAACATTTTTGCTGTCTCCGAGAGATCTCCTGACACCAATAGAAGGATATAAAGCAGCACTGCTGTTCCAGAGCCAAGAGAGCTCATTGTTCCTCAAAACTTCTTCTTCTGGGCATGACCCAGTATAGTTTGGGCCATAAACATTATAATTGTGACAATCGGGATATAAATAGTATCCCCAAAGTCCTTTGGGTCTGCTCTTAATCCCCAGTTCAATGGTCTCCTTCATGAAAGCTTTTGCACTTTCTTCAAAGGCTGCTTTGGCTAAATATTCAATATCGGCAGCTGATACATTCTCTTGCATCTCAGAAATAAGCTTTCTTGACTTCTGTCTGTAGATGTCTTTTGTGTTCCAATTCCTGGCCCACTGGGGTCGCCAGTATTCCCAGTCTATAACGGCAAGTCCACTGAAATCTTCAGAAGGGATGTAATAACTGATATCTTGGTCGGCTTTTTCCAGATGCACCTGCAAACTTATGTTCTGGGGGAGACCTCCGTTAATGGGAACTCCCTGGGGTGTATACCATGGATAGTATCCCAACCTGTTGACATAAAATATGGTGACGTTTTGCCCCCTGGCACTGGCCAGTGGACTTCCAATCACCTGAAACATTTTCAAATTCAGCCTTATATTATATTTTATCAAACACTGATCTGTTGGAGCATTCCAAGCTGCTATAAAGGGCTTTCTTTGATAAACTGGAAGTCGGGCAGGTTTCAGGGAAGTGATAGACTTCAGAATGAAAAGTATGAATAGCCATGATATGAGATGTATTGGTTGAACAACATAAAACCTTAGCTGTCCTTCAGATAATGGTTTCATGATGAGATAAAAATCTTATCTTCCACTTTAATATCACTCTGTAAGACCTGTTGAGAGATTTAATTTTCTGTTAGTGATAATTTTGAGGAAAAAGACTTAAACACATTAGCTGGTTATTATAGTTTGTATGTTTATATCCAAGTGCATTTTATTTAAAGGTCTTAAAGATCCCTATAAATAAATTGAGACACAAAAGTGATTGCAGTGACCCAGTTTCTATTCAAGGGCAAGCAATGCAATTCAACAAACATTCATGGAGCATCAGATGCTCTGTCCAGAATACAAAATTAATAAGATGTGGTCCTTGCCTTCAAAAAAATCTTATGATCAAATAAAGATGTAAAATAGTATTCACTACCATTTTGGAAAATCTATCAAATCTCAGGTTCTGTTCTTAGGTCTTGAATAAATATTTATTTAATCTTATAATACCTTTCCTTATTTCATTCAATAAGCCAAATGTTTGGTTGCTTTGCTGGCCTTCCTTGCAGCTAGGGTGCTAATATGTGACTGTGGCCAAGGCACTTATATTTATCCCACTTTAGACTTTGAATTGAGATCTTGGGAATATCAAAATGAGCGAAAAGATGGTGCCAGTGATAACAGAAATTCCTGTGTCCAGGAGTGGACACTTGGGACATCCAGAATCTGATATCCACGGTGTGAACGTTAGGTGGCAGCACTGTGCTCGTGGAACAACGCCTTTCTGCTCTGGTCAGAGAGGCTTTGTTTTGGTTGCTTCCAAGCAGGAACTCAGACAGAAATGCTTCCAAGGAAACTGTGGCTTGTATTTCTCACAGCAAAGCTGATCACCATGGGCTGCACGTTGTATGTAATTGTCATTTTTTAACCACCAGGCGTCACCAGCCAAACCTTATAAGATTTCTCAGACCTAGGACCTCACTGAGGTAAACAAAAATTGTAAGTAAGACTTTATTCAAAGACATTTGAAAAGTCTTAAGTTAATGAATGAGCTTCCCTGGTGGTTCAGACAGTAAAGAATCCGCCTGCAATGCAAGAGACCTGGGTTTGATCCCTGAGTTGGGAAGAAACCCTGGAGGAGGGCATGGCAACCCACCCCAGCATTCTTGCCTGGAGAATCCCCATGGACAGAGGAGCCTGGCAGGATACGGTCCATGGAGTCGCAAAGAATCGGACATGACTGAGCAACTAAGCACAACACAGCACAAGTCAATGAACATGCACAAAGTATCAGTTTTTAAGAGCTATAGAGGTAGGTATTTTCCTCACCCATTCATTGAATAAATATCTGTATTCCTCTTCACTGCAGAGATAAGTGAGATTACTTAGTAACATGAAATATACTGAAGGCATAAATTGTGATTGGAAGAGAATAATTGTTTCAAGGGAATATAATTTTATGAGTACAATAAGAATTGTAGTCTTCAAAACTGCCCCTTATCTTTGAATTTTTTTTACTATATTTTGCCTCAGGATAACAAAAAATGAATGCACATAAGGTAGTACATGAATAGAAAAAAACTTTTTCTCTCAGTTTATGTTAGAGAAGTTTACATACGTATACAGAAAAACAAAAAAATCTGTTCTCCCAGAATGCTTCTGGCTTTTGCATTTATTCAAAACATCACCTTCCACTGATTATTGTTCCCCTTTTGGTCAGCTGCCTCATCACTGCCACACTAAGGTCTTCATTCATTTACTACAAAGTTACCAAGTGGTTCTCGTCTCCTATGCTTTGTTCACTGTTCATGAACATTGTTCATCTTTTCGTTCCAGTTGACGGGAGGTGCACATTCCATGGCAGTCAGCTGGGAGACCTCCTGATAAAATGTGCAGGTGGAAGCGAATACAGGCAAAATAAATAAGGAAAACTCACTGCCTGTGTCTTCTGTTCGCTGTTTGTCTTCCCACACAGGCAAGTCATGGCGCCCGTGGCCTTCAGTCACTCTCCTAATGACCGTGGCTTGCTGAGAGGAGACTCCCTCATTGGGCACCTCCAGACGCTTTTTCCTATTCCCTCCCCTGATTGTGCAGTCATTGTCTGTGTGCCTCTCCCACCCTCCTTCCTTCACAGGGGAACCTCTCCAGGCCCGCCCTTCGCCTCAGAATCTCCCTCGAGCACTTCCCCTCACCCGACTCAGGCGTCAGAATCCTAACTGCCCAGTTCCACCTGTATCTTGACTAGTCGTCAGAGCATAGCAATCTGTGCATTATCCACACTCAACCACGAGTCACCAGGAACACCTCCCTTGTTTTTTTTTCCCTTCCTCCCTCTCACAATCTGTCCAGGAAGTTTTACTCCTTTAAAGAAATCTCTAAGTGGTGACATTTTAGGAAGAACTGGCAGGATATTAGGAGTGGGAATGCAAGAGTAGTTCAACCTGGATTCTTCCCCTAAATTTTATCAACCAGTTTTCTCTTTTTAGGTTTGTTCTGGAGCACGTATTAAGGACAAACTCCTTTCCTCCAACTGGGAAACTTCAATGAAGGCACTTTGAAGGGCCCTGGATAAATGATTCCCAGCAGAGTGACATGTACAGGAAAGCCACAGGGTAAAGAGAAGTAGTTTTCTCCTCAGAACCCCCTCTGGTAGAAGGAAGTCACAGTGGTGAAGGCTTAGCTGCCACTGCTTTGACCTTCACTTCACAGTTCTGACCTTCTTCATCCACTGAGAGGAGAGTGTGACACCAGCAACAAGAAGGTAGGGACTGCTTACTATCAAGCAGGCTTCAGACTTCACCTGAGTAAGCCTACCCTGTCCTGACTGTGAAGGATGGTGAGGAGGGAGAGGGGCCCCCCTAGGGGAGAAGGTCCGTCATCAGTTCAGTTCAGTTCAGTTCAGTCACTCAGTCGTGTTCAACTCTGCAAACCCATGGGCTACAGCACTCCAGGCTTCCCTGTCCATCACCAACTCCTGGAATTTGCTCAAACTCATGTCCATCGAGTCGGTGATGCCATCCAACCATCTCATCCTCTGTGTTCCCCTTCTCCTCCTGCCCTCAATCTTTCCCAGCATCAGGGACTTTTCCAAGGCCTGTCATGTACAGATGCAAGAGTCTGAGGAGAAGTCTCTCTGCTCTGCTTATTCCTATGTCCCTTCTCATGCCTTCCTCCCCCAAAATTTACTTGCTTGTGATACATTTTTTCAAGAGCATTCCCCTAACCACCGCTGATTTCAGAAGTTCTGAACACTCACAACTAGGCCTTTTTATTTTCCTACTAGTCATAAACAATCTCACAGAATGCAAACTTCAAACATGTTTACTCTCACACCATAATAAAATGAGACTAAGCAAGGCTACTTTTTCATCGTGTCTAAGCAGAGATAAAACCAGGAACCCGGGGCTACCCTCAGAGCATAAAACATCCCTCTCTTGCTAAATGAATGACCTCTGTTCTTTATTCAACATAAAAGTGCCCCTGTGTCCTGGCCACATCCAATCCAGAGCAAATCCCTGTTTTCTCAGACCCTCTGCCAAATCCCCCAACTCAGCCTAAACTCAGTCTGACCCCCTCTCACTGAGACACTCCAACTCCCGTGGGTGCATCTTCCTTTGCTACACGTGTCATCACCCAACTCACGGAATGACAGTTCCTGGTGGTCTCTGGGGCCCCGGCACCTGCGTGAAAGCAGAGTATTTAGTGTTCAGAAAAATCTGTATCAAGCACCTTCTGTATACTAGGTTCCCGTTCTAAGTACTAGGAATACAGTAGCGAGCAAAACAGACAAAAGCCCTCTACCTTCACAGAGCTTAAATCCTTGCAAGGGAGACAGACAATAAACAAGGTGAGCAAATAAATACAGAGTTCATTGGAAAGCGTTAATAGCAAAGAAAAGAACTAAGGAAGGATTCTTTTTAGATGGGAATGCCTTGGTAATCTGAAAAGAAGTGATATGAAAAGAAGATAGAGTGTAAGCTTGGAGGATGTCTGGAGAAGTATGGGAGCAAAGCAGATACAAAGGTCCTGAGGCAGGCACATGCCTGCTGTGTTTCAGGGACTTCAAAGATCCCAGTGCCTAAAGACAAGGGACAGAGAGATAAGAGAAGGGTCTTGCAAGACCTTGTTGAGGCTTTGGCCCTCAGTCTAAATGAGATGGGAAGGAATTACAGAGTTTGGAGAGAAGAATGATTTGGGTTTAACCGGATTCCTCAGGCAGCTGTGCTGAGGCTAGCCTGAAAGGGACAGGGCCCAGGAAAGAGGCAGGAAGCCTGGGAGGAAGCGCTTGTCAATCCAGGACAGAGATGAGAGTGGCACGATCCAGTTATTTGGAAGAACTTCACCATAGTTTTAACAATCGCCAATGCAGAAAAATAATAATATTATACATCCATAAATTAATCCTGCTAGTTTTAATTTTGATTGCCACTCTAAATTTCTGTTATACACTCAGGGTAGTTTTTTTCTTCCATAGAACATGGTGATTCATACTAATCTGTAAGATTAGAGGAAATCCTCTGGGAAGTATTCCCCTAAAACATACACATGCATCTCAATATTAATGTCTTAGTGAAAGGAATTAATTTCCCTAATCTACAACTCTTCTGTTTCTTTTTCTTTCAATCTATTGGTATTTGTTTTCAAAACCTTTAAGACTCCCAGTGCCTGCCCCTAAATCCACAGGGTTTAAATATATATCCTGAAGGTCATGGTTCCCATTTTTATCGGAAATTTTAAAATGCAGTGTTTTACTTCCAAACCTTTAAGGAAAGTATTTTCCGAGTGGTATTTTGTTGCCAATAATAAATATATATATGCTAAATGTTTGTCAGAATGGAAAACAGAGCAGAGCTGCTGAGTTCAAATCAATTCTGTAGAAATAATTGTTAACCTGCTAATTAGAGAAAAAGCCAATACTAGGCTCCCATTTTTCTCCTCTGAAGGATATTATTGCCTTAGTCTGTTAATCACTGTCTTATCCTGATGGTTCTTAAGTTATTCTCTCATGAAATATCAGTATTGTAAAAGCTAGACCTAATTGTTCCAGCAGAAGAAAATATATATTGTAATGGATAGAGATTTTCCCATACATTTTTCTTAACAACTTCAGGCATACAAGTTTATAATATAATCTACTATATGATAAGATCGCTATAAGTTTCACAATTCATCATTAGGTACTGAATTTTATTATAACTCTACTTCATGGCTGAAGAACACGAGTGTTCCTCCATCCGCATGCATTTTAGAACTACTGGACTATCCTGATTGTACAAAACTGCGTCCCTTCCTAAAAATCAACTTAAGTTTTGTAAGTATATGAAAATGCCTGTTTCAGTGTTATTGTGCTAACAGGAAATTCACTCTTCAGTGTGAAAGGCCATGTTTTTTACGAAGCAGGAACATTTTACAACCTGAAAGAGTAATTGTCTTTACATAAGCATATACACTTAGTCATTGTCAAAAAGTGTTACTTCTCCTTCAGAAGTTGAAATTTCTTACAGTCAAGATCAACAGCTTTCTTGGAAAAGCACACAAAATCTCAGGACCACATTTTGAATAAAATGTTCCCTCTGTCAAGCCATTTTTAACTAAGCTCCTTAAAATAACATTAGGTTGATTTAAATCCTCAGTTTTCTACTCAAAGTTTTTGAACTATAAAGCAATTTAGTGGCCTATGAAATGTTATTAAGATTGTTTTCAATGTCCATGGTCAAGATTATAACTTAAAACACCCAATTACCCCAAAATAATTCACAAGTCATTGACCAGAAGAGCTGGGATGCAGGCAGAATAAGCAACAGAAACAAGGAACAAGAGCCTGATGCTAAACCTCAGGTCCAAGGACTGTGATGATATTTAAATAGGAGTTTGATCTGGGTTCTGAATGTCATATACCAGATACCAGATCTGAATGTCAGGCAGGACAGGCATATGGAAGGACAAAGGTTGTGGCCAGGACATATTGTTTTGTTTTAGGTAAACATGATTTAATATCGATTTCTGGCTTTGTCTTGGAATGGCTTGGAATCTAGGGTTGGCCTGGTTTTGCTCACAGCACTCATTTCTCTGTACAAGCATACATATTTTAGTAAGGTAGGAAATTTGACCAAGGTGAAATGTGCAGGCACTGGCTCCAAACTGTTTGTAATGAAGAAACAGGAGACTGGAAATTTCTATCTGAATTACAAATGCACAAAAACTTTCCCCCAGAAATCACACTTCTCTGTTATTCACTGCAGCATTGCCCATCATTTGCAATTTGGAAAAAAATGTCCATCATCAAGGAACTGGTTAAATAAACCATGGCTTTCCACACAATGAAATACTATGCAGCTGAAACAAAGAATGAGGTTTCTTCTCCTTATCAATAAGGATATTCATCACGTTTCATAATTATTCTTTAAGGTATATATTTGTTTTATGTATATGTCTTACAATATACTTAAAAATTTTTTAAGCTAGATATGCATATAATGCTGCCATTATTTTTCTGAGAAAATGATATATAAATGTATATATAAGTATGTGTAGGCCATGGTGTCTGAAGGTAAAGAATCTGCCTGCAATTGATCCCCTAGAGAAGGGAATAGCTACCCACTTCAGGATCCTTGCCTGGAGAATTCCATGGACAGAGGAGTCTGATGGGCTACAATCCATGGGGTCACAAATTACTGAATGACCAACACTTAATATATGTAATGTGTATGTGTAGATGTGTGATATGTGTACTATGGAGTATCTCTGGAAGAGTATTCAATTATATTGGTTGCCTCCAGGAAAAAGACCTTGTGGCTGAAGGAGAGAAATGGGCAGAGGTGGGATGAGATTTTGGTGGGAAAGAAACTTCTGTTTGGATTTTGTATATGCTGATTTAGCAGCTATTCAAAACCAGTACTCAAATTTAAAAAAAAAAAAAGTTCTTTGGAAAAGAAAGAAGTGGTACATTAATACTGACTATGAGGAATCAGGCATAACTTGATAAAAAGGTAACATTTGAGTTTTTACTACGAAGATCATTTTTTATGAAGTTATTTGAAAAAATGGTAGGTTTTTCTGCAATATGGCAATAAAAAGCCCTTTTCAGTAAATAAGAGATGCTTTTTTTGTAATTGTAGTAAATAACATCAGCCATGTAACTTAAGTTAACACTCTATTCTGACACATGAATACTAAAAGCTAATTTTAGGTTAAATATTTGTGGTAAAGGAAAACTAACCATAGACAGACCTGAAAAAATTGATTAGTGTTATTAATTTCTACAAAAGGCAATGCACAGTGCCACTATATCATTTATTACAAGTGAGAAAATATGTTATAGAGTAACTGGCCTTTCCTGATTGTAAACAATGCAAAGCTCTAGTCAGAATGATAGACGTATTCAGAGAGAGACTGGATACAAAAAAGATGCTTGAGTTGTTCTTTTTATTTCCTTGCCTATACTTTAATTTTGGTGATTTACCCAACCAATTTTAAATAATACAGGAAATTGGATTTTACCTATTCAACTTCAGATCATTTTTTTCTTGTGTTTTTTTTTAATTTTTTTTTAATTTTTTTATTCTTGTGTTTTTTTAAGCACTTCAATTCTGTATTTTGTCCAATTGTATCTTTTTGACAGAAATTGATTTCTGACCTTCTTAAAAAAAATTCTTCAGTTTTTATGGCATTATTTTTATTTTTATTCTTTCGCATGCCTCTCTACCATAAATCCTTTCCCAAACTATATTTCTTTNTGTGGTGTTGGAGAAGACACTTGAGAGTCCCTTGGACTGCAAGGAGATCCAACCAGTCCATCCTAAAGGAGATCAGTCCTGGGTGTTCTTTGGAAGCACTGATGCTAAAGCTGATACTTTGGCCACCTCATGTGAAGAATTGACTCATTGGAAAAGACTCTGATGCTGGGAGGAATTGGGGGCAGGAGGAGAAGGGGACGACAGAGGATGAGATGGCTGGATGGCATCACCGACTCGATGGACGTGAGTTTGAGCGAACTCCGGAAGTTGGTGATGCACAGGGAGGCCAGGCGTCCTGCAATTCACAGGGTCGCAAAGAGTTGGACACGACTTAGCAACTGAACTGAACTTGACATTGCAGCTAACATCCTTGTCAACCTTCAGTAAACTTGCCTATAAACTGTCAAACCCATTACAGTTAAGCTTTCTGAAAAGACTGTGGTACATAAAAAAGTAAACACTGGAGAAATTGTGTTGACATATATTCTTCACTTTTCAGGTTTGGATCATACACGCTTAGCTACCTAGATATCTCATATCTCCTTTTAAGGCTCCAGGCTTCCACTTCAGGTACACCTGCTGGATGAAAGATAAAGTTCTTAACGTTGCAACTGATTGTGCCAGTCAGCTTGAGCTCCATCAGATTTTAATAAGAAATAGTATCTACAATTTTGAAATTGCAGAAATTATGCTTTTTAAAAAAATTATAATAAACTGTTGAAACACCAACTATAGTAACCAATTAGTCATTAATTTGTATGAATTTGTAAAAGATCATTATAGAACTAATTCTCTACTGTGGTTGCCCATTCACATGATAGAAATGTGTTGCACTTTAATATTAGTAAAGAAAGTTGAGTTTATACATTAATTATAGTAGTATATACTAACCATAAATGTGAAGTAAATGCTTTTTTATACAATGAATTTTTAGTTCCTTAAAAAGTATATTTGTTCAAGACCATTAATTGTATGCAATTACGTAAACCATAGAGGCTTCCCCAGTGGCTCAGAGGTAAACAATCTGTCTTCAATGTTGGAGATGAGGGTTCGATCCCTGGATGGGGAAGATCTCCTTGAGGCAGGTATTGGCAGTCCACTCCAGTATTCTTGCCTGAAGAATCCCATGGACAGAGGGGCCTGGTGGGCTACAGTCCTTCGGGTCACAAACAGTCAGACACGACTATAGTAACAGCATGCACACACACGCTTAACATAAACCATATAACTTGAAAATATTTTGAAATACATTTTAGTTTCCAAATGTAACCTTGAGAGAATTTCCTAATACTATAAGGAAATTTGGAAATAATCCAGTCTTAGGATCTGGGTTGCACTAAGGTTGCAACAAGTTTATTCTCAATGCCTATGACAAAGGCAGAGTAATTTCAGCCTAGGATAACAGCCAGTTCTTAAACCACCCAATATAATGTGTCTAGGAAATGGTGGTCCTTGAAAACTGGAATGTGTTGTTGTTGTTGTTGTTTTCATATACTTGATGAGAGGGAAGATCTTCTGGAAAAGGAAATGGCAACCCACTCCAGTATTCTTGCCTGGAAAATCCCATGGATGGAGGAGCCTAGTAGACTATTACAGTCCATGGGGTCACAAAGAGTCGGACATGACTGAGCGAATTCACTCACTCTGATGAGAGGGAACTCAATCAAGCATTTATTGATTTGGATCTATTATGAACATCGGACCAATGCTTAGGTGGAAAACTTCAGTCTGTGAGAAAAACTACTGAAAATTGTTCCTGTTAGAAATTCATAGCATCTGCAATTCTATGTAGAAAAATTCAAGGAATGTGCTTCAGGAGACTAGGTTCAACAAACTAGTAATTATAGATGATTATGTACATATAATAACTATAAATCTAATTACTGAATTTGCTAAAGGTTTTCACAAAAAAGAATCAGGTTCCCATGGAAGTTTATTGCTAAGAAAATATGGTATATGTTATGATTCTCAAAAACATTATAGAGGACATTAACCCTGAATCTCTGAACATGAAGTTTTTTATAGCTTGTTGTTTTTTAAATATTTTTTACATTCTCCACTTAACATCTTTCCAACTCTTTTCTCCTGATTCTATTTAAACATTTAAAATACATGGGTAAAACGCCTGCCTGAAATGCAGGAGATCCGGGTTCAATCCCTGGGTTGGGAAGATCCCCTGGAGAAGGAAACGGCAGCCCACTCCAGTACTCTTGCCGGGAAAAGCACATGAACGGAGGAGTCTGGCAGGCTACAGACCATGGGGTCACAAAGAGTCGAACACGGCTGAGCGACTTCACTTTCTTTTCACTTTCTTTTTTAACAAGGATCCTACTTTCTGTCATCAGACTGAATTCAAGTTTATAGATGAGGCTGAAATAAATCGTGTGACTAAACTCTCAACTATTTTTACAATATAAGTATTTATTAGTAGGCTTCCCTGGTGGCTCAGAAGGTAAAGCGTCTGTCTACAATGTGGCAGACGTGGGTTCAATCCCTGGGTTGGGAAGATCCCCTGGAGAAGGAAATGGCAACCCATTCCAGTACTCTTGCAACATGAATATCTTACTAGTGGTTCTAGATAGAAGTTCATTGTTCAGGAGCTGGCAATGAAGGAGTCAAAGAGGTCATATTTAACTCCATTTGTCTTTCTCATACTGTTTTGGTACTTGTTCTTTCCTTCCTGGAAAATCTAAATCTATCTTTATGTATGTATACATTTACATGCTCTTCTTAATTACTGATTTTCTTATATGAAGTGCCTGTTGATTTTTATCTCTAAATATTCAGTCCCTTTATTAGTATTAGGAAAGGAAATTTAAAACCTATTTTTATTCTTCCAAAATAACCATTTTCTGAACCATTTTCCTAAAAACCGCAATACATGTTCCAAATAACAATTCTCTAATACTATCCAATATAGTAAGTATGATAACTATGTAACATATCTTTTAAAGTACACTTTTATTAACAATCATGCAAAAATGAAATCTTTATCAAATAAAGAAATACACTTATACTCTAAAGAAAAACATTTATGTATATAAACTTAGCTTGAGGAATTCTTCATAGCTACTTGTTATAAAAAGTATTAACACTGTGGCTGTCTCATAAAGCCATATGTTCTATGTCTTATATAAGTTAGTTTACTAACCTGCTTCAGAGAATACATACTGATGCTATTGTAAGTGAAGTACTAGGTTATGATAACCCAACATAGTGCAAAAAGATGCTTTTCAGAGAAATTGTGCATGTAGAAGAGAAATGAAACAAGTTTTGAAGAGTTATTAATGTGAAAATAATCCTCAAATACAAATTTATAGTAAATAAAAAATGAACTGGAGTTTAAGTTCTATGTATCAGTGACAAATGTATTTTTTACAATGTTAAGTTCAGAATAGCCAGTTCACATTCTGAAAGATACTGAATTTGGAAAGTAAACAAAAGTAAGTTAGGCTGTAAAAGAAACTGGGGTATACCAATGAAACAAAAGTAGTTTCCTTCTAAACTCCCCTGAGAGAGCATGTTTCTAAAAACAGTCTAAAAAATTTTCAAACTAAACAAAAACTATATTTTTACCTTTGCTTTTGTTTGCTGCCAGTCCTTTAGTCACCTGATGCAGAGCAGAGATTCAGTGGCAAAAGGATGCCCTGTGGCTATTCAGAGAAACATGTCATTACAGAGGTGACTCAGTCCTCCGAGTTAAACTGAAGGCTGGCATTACATCCCTTTATAACCGAAGTCAGACTCTCTTAAAAGCACATAGGTATAAGTGACCACTGCTTCCTGAAAGTACCCAATTTAAATTCACTGACTGAAGAGGGTGAAAGAAAACTGATTGATACTTAAGTTGGAAAATAAAGAGGTGAAAATAGCTGCAAGCTGGAAAGATTTCCAAATGTCCTTGATGATAACGGAATGACAACCTCTTAGTGGGGTCTTAGTTATCATCCTGAGTAAATACACTAATTTACCAGGACCAGTGGTTCAAGATGAACTGGGAACATGTGTTTACTGTGTTATCTGCAGTAGATGTTCTTAGAAAAAGTACAGTTAAAGCTGAAAATAAGAAGGGGTGACATAACTCAAAGATTAAAAACAGAAGGAATTGAATCAGAAAATTTTTAACAGTAGAAATTTACTTTAGAGGTGTGAATGCCATTTCCACTGGGGAGAGACTCCTTAGGCGCAGACACAACAGATCCACAAAACACAAATGCGTGGAAGACCAATTGTCAGAGCAACCAACTAAAATACTGCTTCCAGGAGAGCAAAACCAGTCAGACCACTCAGCTTCCCAGAGTACTAGAAGGACAAGTAAAAGAGACATGTGACGCCAGGACATTTAAACACAGAGAAAGATCTTCCCGGGGAGGGTTCAGAGGGGCTGGGGGGCCAAATACAAGAGCAGTGCTAAACTGGATATAGCTGGATCTCCCCAGCAGGCGTGGAGGGGAGCAAAAGGGAAAGGCTGCTCAGTCCTCAAGGCAATTATACTGCTCTTCCAAGATAATTTTCTCCTTACTTTGATCATTGTGAGGGTTCCTAGCAACCTGCCTGTTTTCTGCTCACTTGCTCCAGATGGAATCTTACTTGTTAACATACCTCAGCCCCTATCACAGTCTACAGCCCATTTTCCCTTTCAACATAAGAGTCCTGTTGCGTACATACATATCCAAACAAATGCAGGAGGTCAGCAGGGATTGGGGAGATCCTTAATGACAGAGGATCACTCTGTTTCTGCATAGCTATAAATGGATAGCCAAGGATCACATTACACACACAAGAAAAGAATTCTTTGGGATTAAAAACATGAGTGTCAGAACATGGTGAAGACTAAAGGAGTATTCTAGAAGAAAAAGTGGGCAAATCTATGATACAAAGCGAAAAAAGACAAAGGCTTAGAATACATGGAAGAAAAGCAACGCCAAGTATAGATCTAAAAGGACAAAGACCTATCTGATAGTAATTTCTTAAATGAACAGAGAGAATGAAAGAAAGGGAACCATTTGAAAAATTACGAAAGAAAATTATCCTGTGCTGAATACAAGAGTCTAAATTAGAAGAGAAAACTAGAAGGCTTTGCGAAAAATAGCTCCCATATACAAATAAACACAATGACACGAATGTGCTAAAGACCAGAAAGTAGAATTATGACATAGTGCTTCTGAGATGAAAACATATAATCCTTCTGATCTAAAAATGCGTGGTGTAGAACTACTACAACACTGGAAGAAAACAAGTATCTTGTGTGTCTCCAAATCAAGGGTACTGTGATTTTAACAATTAATAGAAAGTAAGAAACAACACTGAATTAGAGAACAAAGTATCTTTAATTCAGGAAGGAGATGGGAACTCTCAGGGTTTCTAACAGATATTATCTATCATCTTAGAAGGTATGTTTCATTTACTAAAATGGTTTGTAGCATTTATAAGATATTTTGCTTACAATTGTAACCTTTATTAATGTCTCTTGGAGAATTATGCCATAGGAATGGTATTTAAATTCTAATCTTTAAGAAAAATAGAAATGTTTATGTTTGTTTCTGGATTAGATATAACTGATAATATAACTTAGATAACACTTTTTGTGAGACAGTTGTCTGTAAACCCAAAGTTACACAAGTCAAAATAAATAACAATAATTCAGTGTTTTCCACAATCTATTTTTAACTTGAGCAGATTATTTTTAACAAACAAAAATTTTTGAAGTATCGATTGTTAGAAATATGCCATCCTTTAGTTTTGGTTTCTTTGGCTTGCTATTAAAGTGAAATAAAACATTTTGAATTTAGAAAAACTTAAATGATGATTTGTGGGTAATAGAATTGAAGGTCATATTTTCTATGTACTTTCCATATACTTTCCCTTTTTCTTTTATCTACCTTAATTCTTCTTATGCTTTGACAATTTTGGAAGCACCGCTAAACAATGGAGAGCAGCGATGTGTATGACATCTTTTACATATTCACTGATTAGTGGGTAAAATTTGCTATACCTCTAATAGCTCCATATCATATTTCTTATTTTCTTTATCTTCAAAGTGGTGACAATATATATTAATATATACATTTGCCTGCCTTATTAGAATTCACTGCATATCAAGACTCATATAATTGTTGAAAAAGTTTTCACTGTAAGGATAGAAGGAGCTATTCTTTTTCACTTATCATGACTTAGCACCAACTTATTAACAGTGGTTAAAAAAAATTTTTTTTTTCTTGCTTGGGCACAAGAACCTAATTACTTCAATTGCAGCTTTGCAACAGCAGGATGCCAACAAAATAGGTGAACTTACAAATAGCCCCCACTCTGGCTCACTGCCCCTTTAACTTTTACTTCTCTTGAAAATGAATGAATACACAAACAAATGAAGTTTGAATCTGAAAGGGATCTAACTATCTATGTTCTATATGCCTGGATAAAATACATACAAAAATCTAATATTTGGAAAGTATCAGGCAAGATAATACATCCCCTAAATTAAGGAAGAAAACAATATTTGAGATTATAATTTCTTTTGAGTCTTTATGAAAGAAAATGATCTGAATTACAGCTAGGTCAGATCAAAGGGCATTGAAAAATTTTCAAATGGCTTGCCATGAATTAAAAACTAAGAGAAAATCAATTGCTGAGATATAGTATANTGAGATTATAATTTCTTTTGAGTCTTTATGAAAGAAAATGATCTGAATTACAGCTAGGTCAGATCAAAGGGCATTGAAAAATTTTCAAATGGCTTGCCATGAATTAAAAACTAAGAGAAAATCAATTGCTGAGATATAGTATACTTTAATAAATGAGCAAGTATCACATCAAAGAGTTTCCTATAAAAACCCAGGTCTCTCACATTGTAGACAGACGCTTTACCGTCTGAGCCACCAGGGAAGTCCTAAATTCCATCTTATGAGAGTCTAATAGGACTTACCTTCTGATATTGATGATTGCCAAATGAATTACTTGGAACGAAATTGAGCCCTGTAGTATTCAGTATAGCTTCCCTCTTGACCCATGATTTGATAACCTGGGGTCTCTTGTGTCATGTAGAATTCCCAATCCCTGGAGTAGAAACAGCTATAACACAACGGTTGCCTTCCTTAGCTCCCATGTTGTTGTACATTCCATATCTCATATGACGTTATTACAAATTTCCCAGTTTGTTGTTAAACTGGAATCTCAAGACCATTGTAGAAACATCTAATCATATTATATGTTCCATCCAGTGTANTGGACCCCGGGAGTTGGTGATGGACAGGGAGTCCTGGCATACTGATTCATGGGGTCGCAAAGACTTTGACATGACTGAGCGACTGGACTGAGCTGATACTTTTTTAAAAAAATAAAATATAGATACATCTTGACTCATTTTCCTCCAGTAATTTCTCTTAAATTATTTTCTTAAAGTTTGAACCTTCACTCAGACTCTAGTCAAATAGAGTTAATTAATGACCTGACTCGCTCTTCCTCCTGCATCAGTCACACAGGCCTTCTTGAGGACCTGAAACTCTCCAAACGTGCTCTCACATAACGTCTCTTGCTTTTGTTCTTCCCTAATACGAGAATGCTCTTCTCAGACATGTTGTGATCCAGTCCTCCTAACTTCAGTTCCTCTCATTAGGGAGCTGTGTCTGGCCACCCTGGATACATTCTCCAATGTCCTCCCCAGTCCCTTTACCCTGCTTTGTTATTCTCCACAGCACTTAGCACCATTTGATATAAATGCATTTGTTCATTTATTATCCTTCATTTTCCTACAAGAAGCTAAGCTCCCAGAGGACAGAGACGTCGGTACTTCACATCCTTATCCTTACATGAGGTAAGCATCCAATAAATATTTCCTCTTTCAATGCATGGAGCCAATGAATACCCACTTTTTAAACTTTAAAGGTAACAAATATTTTGGAAGTAAATTGAACTTAAAGGGAAAAAATCAGCATTTTCTACTCTTCAGTATTTCAAGGAAAAATTGACATGCCATCGGGGGTGAAAAACAATTAACAGAATCACAGATAAGGTCATGTTGAGAAAAACTGATCATTTAAAGTTAGCCATAGGAGCCTTGTTCTTCTCTCTGAAGACATCTGAAGAATGTTGCCGGCAAGGGTCTCTACGCCAACCACGACAGTAACAGCAGGGACACGCAAACCCATCCTCCATGCTCTTTACTGTCTCCAGTTTATTGACTGGAGAAACGGTGCCCCTCAAGCTCTTATTTAGGATGTATTTCTTACTGCTACTTTCAGGCATGTGGAGACAGCTGAAAGATTCAGCTGGTTTTCAAACACATCCCCTATTACTGTCACATAGACTTTGCATAGTAACATAAACAGCATAAGCCCAATGGCCCTTGAATAATATTTTGCACAGACAAGCAGGTCCCCTATAAGAGAAACTGAGATCTCATTAGATCACTTTCAAAATGTGATTCCATTATCCATGGATCTTCAGTCGTGTCCAACTCTTTGCAACCCTGTAGACTGTAGCCCGCCAGACTCCTCTGTCCATGGGATTCTCCAGGCAAGAATACTAGGGTGGGCTGCCATACCCTTCTCCAGGAATCTTCCTGATCCAGGGATTGAACGTGCATCTAAGTCTCCTGCAAGGGCAAGAAGGTTCTTTATCACTAGTGCCACCTGGAAAGTCTAGTATTGCTAATAACCTGAATTTTGTATTTTGGTAAGACTCAGGAGAAATAAGGAGAAGGCAATGGCAACCCACTCCAGTATTCTCGCCTGGAAAATCCCATGGACGGAGGAGCCTGGTAGGCTGCAGTCCATGGGGTCACTAAGAGTCAGAT
>SJYV01009950.1:803598-824325 GCA_006410875.1 Neotragus pygmaeus
GGTTCTTTGCATCAGGTGGCCAAGGTATTCGAGTTTCAGCTTTAGCAACAGTCCTTCCAATGAATACTCAGGACTGATTTCCTTTAGGATGGACTGGTTTGATCTCCTTGCTATCCAAGAGACTCTTAAGAGTCTTCTTTTGAACACTGCAGTTCAAAAGCATCAATTCTTCACTGCTCCGCTTACTTTATGGCCCAACTCTCACATCCATACATGACTACTGGAAAAACTATAGCTTAGACTAGATGGACCTTTGTTGACAAAGTAATGTCTCTGCTTTTGAATATGCTATCTAGGTTGGTCATAACTTTCCTTCCAAGGAGTAAGAGTCTTTTAATTTCATAACTGCAGTCACCATCTGCAGTAATTTTGGAGCTCCCCAAAATAGTCTGTCATTGTTTCCATTGTTTCCCCATCTATTTCCCATGAAGTGATGGGACTGAATGCCATGATCTTAGTTTTCTGAATGTTGAATGTTAAGCCAACTTTTGCACCTTCCTCTTTCATGTTCAACAAGAAGCTCTTTAGTTCTTCTTCACTTTCTGCCATAAGTGTGATATCATCTGCATATCTGAGATTATTGATGTTTCTCCTGCCCGTCTTGATTTCAGCATGTGCTTCATCCAGTCCAGCATATATTCTGTAGCATCCCTCCATTAAAAGATTTTCCCTCTGGAGAGAAATAAGAATACCCTAATCCATTTGGATAAATTATGGCAATTATTGATTCACTCTGAGTCTCCAAAGGATTTGATGTAATATTGAATAACTGAAGATTCAGATCCACATTGAAGAAATGCTGATACTGCATTGTTGGGGCAGCCCAGAAGATGTTGAAAGGTCATTTTGTGATCACTGGAGGCATTGCTGGCTTGAGGGCTGAATGAGAGAACACTGTCTAGAGCAGCATCTCTTTTAACCATGCCACCCAGGGGTTATACTGGCTCATAGTTTTCACCATCACCGCATTCTCCTTAAAAATGAGAAGAGGAAAAAGAATTAGACATGATGAAGCCAAATGTCTCTTTAGTTTTATGTTACAAAATGAATAGCAAACCAAGTAAATTCATGGTAGTGTTTAAACTGAATTTATACTTTTATCCTAAAAGGGAAGAAAAATGAGGGTCTTTTTTTTTAACTAGAAAAATGAAAAAAATCCAGTGAATAAAAACCAAAGTAAAAACTTTCACACAAATTCTTAGCTATGAAGAGGTTCCGATTTTAATTTCCTATGATTCCAACTACAATCAACCATTAAAACAGACAAAAAGATATATCAAATGGTGCTAACACTAAGTAATACCTGGCTTGCTATTTGAAATGGATTGGCCCCAAATGTGTATTTGTTCATTTGTTGGTTTGATTTTTTTAATACAACATTTACCTTTAGAATTTGAAAATAGGTAGAAATGGCATTTATCTGCTGTTATTTATAGATTTCAGTGCTATCTTCTCTTGGGTACATAAATAAAACTAAGAACCAATTAATTATTTAACTCCAGGGTTTTCCCATGAAGAAACTGGACTGTATTTTCACTGATCAATTCCCAAATGAAATGTGGCTAAATCTCTATAATAATAAAATAAAATAAAATCAGTTAAGCCAAAACCTGCCAAAGAATCTCCCCTGACAAGGACAGTCTAATTGTTATGCATTCCAGCCAATGAGATCTCATTCTGAAGCAATGTGGTTGAAATTATACATCAAAAATTATTTTATCATGCAGTTTTCTTTTAAATAAAAGAATCACAAGCTTGGCTCTGTTGCAATCAAACTCAATGTCTTTTTAAAGGTCGAACATTACTTTTTTTGAAGTTGACATCGTAAGACAAAAGTCAGTTTTAAGGACTCAATTACAGATTGACACTTGTCAAGTAAACACTTCCTGCTACTCCCTGAAGCCACTCCACACTTCTTCCACCCTGAAAGAGTCAGCAGCTGCCTAGTATTTGGGAGAAAGACAATGGAGAAGAAGCTAGTCCAACCTTCCTTCTCTCATGGCAAATGTGTTCCCAAACAATTTAAGCCAATGAAAAAACAAAAATATTAACTTTATATTAAACTTTAACTCTATAATGAGTGACCACAGTGCTGAAATCTGATCACTGTAACTAGGGGCCTGTGGATGATTCAACTCGGAGAGGTTTAGCCTGATGTTCAGTTGAATCTGATTCCACATGCTTCAATAAATTGGGGTTGTCCAACAAGTAACTAATGGAAGAGCAACGTTTCCAAACAACAATGAGGAAACACCTGCTCCTTCCCTATCCAGTGAGAGTCAACAGGTGAGACAGAAATAGCCATCAGTCAAAGGGGCTGCAGGGGAAATGTCCACGAGGTGGATAGCGGGTTGATTGAACAACAAAGTCACTGAACTGTACATTTGAAAAATCATTAAAATGGTAAGCTTATGGTATGTTTACTTAACCATAGTTAAAAATAAGCAAAAAAAAAAAAAAGCTGCAGAGAAAGCAAGAAAGCACAGTGACCATTCAGAAAAGAGATGTATGATCTAAGGGATTTCCTTGACTGCGGATTTTAAATTACAAGGATAAAATGGACAAGTTTGTCAGGTCAGGGAGGTATATGAATCTGGATCCCTGAGAGGATAGAGAGAGGAAAATACAAGTGATAAAAATAACCTGGGAGTTTGGGCTTATGTGTTAAAGGCATGATGGATGCATTCTGACGGAGTCTTATAAGGATGTCATACAGAGTGATGTAGTCAGAAAAACAAATGTCATATATTAACACATATATGTGGAATCTAGAAAAATGGTACAGAAGAATCTATTTGCAAAGTGAAAATAAAGACACAAATGTAGAGAACAAACATATGGACACCAAGGGGGAAAGAAAGAGTGGGATGAATTGAGAGGTTGGAATTTACATTTATACGCTGCTATGTACAAAATAGATAACTAATACCAACCTACAGTATAGTACAGGTGCTCAGTGCTCTGTGGTGACCTAAATGGGATGGAAATCCAAAAAAGAGCGGATATGCATATATGTATAGCTGACTCACTTTGCTATACAGCAGGAACTAACATAACATTGTAAAGCAACTGTGGGTGTGTGCTAAGTCACTTCAGCCGTGTCCAACTCTGTACAACGTTATGGACTGTATCCCACCAGGCTCCTCTGTCCATGGGGATTCTTCAGGCAAGATTACTAGAGTGGGTAGCCATTCCCTTCTCCAGAGGATCTTCCCAACTCAGGGATCAAACCCAGGTCTCCCAGGTTCCAGGCAGATTCTTTACCCTCTGAGGCACCAGGGAAGCCTAAGAATACTGGAGTGGGTAGCCTATTCCTTCTCCAGTGGATCTTCCCAACCCAGGAATCAAACCAGGGTCTCCTGCATTGCAGGCAGATTCTTTACCAACTGAACTACCAGGGAACTCCAATTACCTCAGGACACAGTACTAAATCACACTGGGGGTTACAACAACTTTAAATTCACAAAGGTTTATAATTACATCACAGAGCCTCTTACAATGTGCTGTGGGGCATTCCACACATAGCTGAAGTTTTCTCTCCAGGCAGGCTTTGTTTGTATGAAAGTTAGAGCTTTGTAAAAGGGACAGAAGGCACATGGCATCAGTAAGCTTTTTATTTACCTGCAGGTTATTTATGGCCTTAATTTTCTCAGAAAGAGTAATTCACGCTTCATACTTAGTCATCCAGTCTTGTCTTACTGCTTGCGACCCCATGGACTCTAGCCCTCCAGGCTCCTCTGTCCATGGGATTTTTAGGCAAGACTACTAGAGTGGATTGCCATTCACCTTCTTCTAAAAAGGCAAAGAAGAAAAATAAGGATTAAAGCAGATTTTACTCCATTAGGGCACTTGTTCAAATTCACCCATATTTCCAATTTCTAATAAAATGCAGGACAGGTCAATTAAATTATTTAAATCCTCCTACCAAAAATAATAATAAAGTAAAATATTCTTTATAAAGGTGATGAAGGTACAGATTTACAGTCTGGTTTACTCACTTATATAGACTGCACAGCATTAGAGCCACCTCAGTCTAATGGCCTTGAGGTCCCTAGAACAGGAGTCCAGACATATTTTATAGTCTTTGTGAAGTCTAGGACTGTGGGAGAAAGCATAAATCTTTCCTGCAGATGGCTTTCCAATTTGTAAGATCAGATGAATCTAGACTCCCTGAAAGAGACTTGATTGGAAGGGACTACAGGAAGAGTGTGGTATTCTTGAAGGGTAGGGAGATTGAAGTCCAGCTTCCAAAAACTGGAGAGAAAAGGTCCAAGCACAGTGTGAGACTGGTATGACCATCTTCTGACCCTTCTTTGGCTCCTCCCTAAACTCCTTCCTTCAATAGCTTGCCTGCTCTGGATAAACAATGATACCGATGAAAGTGCCGTAGTCCCTACTGCTACGGGGCCCTATTATAATTTCTCCATGGAATTGAAATAACAAGCTTCTCAGCTATTTGGGGAGAGATAAGAGGCTCAGTATTTAGAGGAGAGGCGTAGACTGGCAGTCATACAGAAATGGGCTAGCATATATACTGTTATGTAAGAAACGAATCACCAGTCTCTATTTGATACAGGATGCAGGATGCTTGGGGCTGGTGTACGGGGATGATCCAGAGAGACGTTGGGGGGTGGGAGGTGGGAGGGAGATTCGGGATTGGGAGCTTGTGTGTACCTGTGGTGGATCCATGTCGATGTATGGCAAACCCAATAGAGTATTGTAAAGTTAAATTTAAAAATAAATAAATAAATNACACCAAGGGGGAAAGAAAGAGTGGGATGAATTGAGAGGTTGGAATTTACATTTATACGCTGCTATGTACAAAATAGATAACTAATACCAACCTACAGTATAGTACAGGTGCTCAGTGCTCTGTGGTGACCTAAATGGGATGGAAATCCAAAAAAGAGCGGATATGCATATATGTATAGCTGACTCACTTTGCTATACAGCAGGAACTAACATAACATTGTAAAGCAACTGTGGGTGTGTGCTAAGTCACTTCAGCCGTGTCCAACTCTGTACAACGTTATGGACTGTATCCCACCAGGCTCCTCTGTCCATGGGGATTCTTCAGGCAAGATTACTAGAGTGGGTAGCCATTCCCTTCTCCAGAGGATCTTCCCAACTCAGGGATCAAACCCAGGTCTCCCAGGTTCCAGGCAGATTCTTTACCCTCTGAGGCACCAGGGAAGCCTAAGAATACTGGAGTGGGTAGCCTATTCCTTCTCCAGTGGATCTTCCCAACCCAGGAATCAAACCAGGGTCTCCTGCATTGCAGGCAGATTCTTTACCAACTGAACTACCAGGGAACTCCAATTACCTCAGGACACAGTACTAAATCACACTGGGGGTTACAACAACTTTAAATTCACAAAGGTTTATAATTACATCACAGAGCCTCTTACAATGTGCTGTGGGGCATTCCACACATAGCTGAAGTTTTCTCTCCAGGCAGGCTTTGTTTGTATGAAAGTTAGAGCTTTGTAAAAGGGACAGAAGGCACATGGCATCAGTAAGCTTTTTATTTACCTGCAGGTTATTTATGGCCTTAATTTTCTCAGAAAGAGTAATTCACGCTTCATACTTAGTCATCCAGTCTTGTCTTACTGCTTGCGACCCCATGGACTCTAGCCCTCCAGGCTCCTCTGTCCATGGGATTTTTAGGCAAGACTACTAGAGTGGATTGCCATTCACCTTCTTCTAAAAAGGCAAAGAAGAAAAATAAGGATTAAAGCAGATTTTACTCCATTAGGGCACTTGTTCAAATTCACCCATATTTCCAATTTCTAATAAAATGCAGGACAGGTCAATTAAATTATTTAAATCCTCCTACCAAAAATAATAATAAAGTAAAATATTCTTTATAAAGGTGATGAAGGTACAGATTTACAGTCTGGTTTACTCACTTATATAGACTGCACAGCATTAGAGCCACCTCAGTCTAATGGCCTTGAGGTCCCTAGAACAGGAGTCCAGACATATTTTATAGTCTTTGTGAAGTCTAGGACTGTGGGAGAAAGCATAAATCTTTCCTGCAGATGGCTTTCCAATTTGTAAGATCAGATGAATCTAGACTCCCTGAAAGAGACTTGATTGGAAGGGACTACAGGAAGAGTGTGGTATTCTTGAAGGGTAGGGAGATTGAAGTCCAGCTTCCAAAAACTGGAGAGAAAAGGTCCAAGCACAGTGTGAGACTGGTATGACCATCTTCTGACCCTTCTTTGGCTCCTCCCTAAACTCCTTCCTTCAATAGCTTGCCTGCTCTGGATAAACAATGATACCGATGAAAGTGCCGTAGTCCCTACTGCTACGGGGCCCTATTATAATTTCTCCATGGAATTGAAATAACAAGCTTCTCAGCTATTTGGGGAGAGATAAGAGGCTCAGTATTTAGAGGAGAGGCGTAGACTGGCAGTCATACAGAAATGGGCTAGCATATAAGCTGTTATGTAAGAAACGAATCACCAGTCTCTATTTGATACAGGATGCAGGATGCTTGGGGCTGGTGTACGGGGATGATCCAGAGAGACGTTGGGGGGTGGGAGGTGGGAGGGAGATTCGGGATTGGGAGCTTGTGTGTACCTGTGGTGGATTCGTGTCGATGTATGGCAAACCCAATAGAGTATTGTAAAGTTAAATTTAAAAATAAATAAATAAATAAATTAAAAAAAGAAAGAAAGAAAGAAATGGGCTAGGACAAATCCCTTAAGGAAACTGTAATAATGTCACAAAGTCAAAGCAAAGGACATTTGAGCAGAAGGAATTCAAAGTGCAGATTAAATCAGAACTTTCCTTCTCCCAGCCTCCAGGACTCCTCAGGTCAAAAATTGGAGGGGGCAGAGTAAAATACTATCTATCCATATGAGGGATCTCAGAGCGCCGGAGTCTGTGTATTGTCACACATGTGAACCATTCATCCTCAGTGGTAGGTAAAGTCAGAAAAGATATGTGAATAACCCCAGTCATCGCATGTTTCTTTAGGAAAAAATTGTCATGTCATATACGCCATTTACTACTGTGCTTTAGTCACATTAGGTGTGTGGCGGCTTATGAGGATAATCATCCTGGTTATAGAGGGAAAAGCTACATTTTCTTAACACATACATCTTATAGTAGGAGTCAGTTGTGAACTACAGTATAAGGATATATAACTAACCCACAAAATATATGGAGTGGAATCACTTTTATAAGACAGCCCAGAGTACTGCCTCAGTTCAACACATGAAAATATCAAATGTGGTTAAAAAATCTGGATAAGCTTGAGCTAGAAGTGGTATTTGAGGCTTGAACTTAACAGAATTTGAACACGCTGAAACTGCAAAGGGACTCCAGATGGAGGGAGTAGCAAGAAGGAAAGTACAGAGGGAGAGAGACAAAGGGCCTGCACAAAAGGCAACAGACACTGCTTTGTGAGGTGTAGATATCCTGAGATGGAGAAGTCCAGCAGGCAGTTAGAAATTTTTATGGAAGTGTAGAACTAGGAATTTTCTGTCTTGAGGAGGTGATGGACAAAAAGGAGGAAAATATCTACAGAGAAAAGATGATACCAGAAGGTTTTAAAGATCACCTCAAAATTGAAGAAGGAGAGAAAATAATCAATAACAGATGGAAAAAAACTAAAGCCATGAGGGAACAGGGAAGACAGGACAGTGTATCCAAGGACAAGGGCTCACAGGTGATGAACTGCGTCAGACGAGAACCAAGAAAAGACAACTTGCTGAGGCAACTAGATGCTGACTAATGACTTCAGCATAGCAGTTTCAAGAGAGGGCAGGGTTTTATGAATAAATCAGTTTAGCGAAGGGAGCATTCTTCCTCAGACTGAGTGCAGTCTCTGTGTCCTCTTGATGTCTCTCCCTAGGGACTCTTCAGCCAGGATGAAGGGACGCTTCTGTCTCAAGAAAAGATGCCTGGGTGGTTCAGCACGTTCAACTTTGATATACTCAACTGATTTACTCCTGTTGAGCTAAAAGAACACAGTGATGCTAGATTTAGAGTCGTAGTAAATAATCAGGTGTGTGGAGCTCAATGTCTTTTAGTTCTGAAACACTAGTGTGGTCAGTTTTGGTGGATTCAAGAGATGGGCGTAATGTGAGCTGATATAGTAATGTACAACTGTAGGTATTTCATAATCTAAAAGATAGATTACATTCAGAACAGTACTGCATCTTTATTTATTAAACCATCTTATTTTTTTCAAGTAGTTGAAAATAGGCTCTTGTTAATGTTTATTGTTAGTTTCTTTTGTTTCTGTCTTTAAAGATTCAGTACTACGGAAAGATTTGTAGGCTGCTCAGAAGTGACAGACATTTGAGTGGCACTCTTTTGCAGAGAAGCTTTTAAAAGACGAAAAGCAAAAACTTCCCAACCTGGACTGTATGATTTGGGTTAGATTTTAAATTTTAGGTTAATGGAGCTCAAGAACACAAAAAATAAAGTAGGTTGCACGCTTAATAAGTGCAAAAAGACAAAAGCTAAATTTAAATTTTATTAAACAGAGGATTCTCAGAAACAGAGAAGCCACCTTTTGATGATATGTAAAACTGAAAAGAAAGTGTTCCTTTAAAAAGAATTTTCTACCTATTTTGAAAAGATTTACAGTAGAGGGAGCTGTAGGAAAGAGAGAGAGATTTCAAATTTAATTTTTCAAAACTCCATATGGACATTTAAAATTAGAATTATCAAGCAAAAATTATCATTTTATATAATATCAGAAACTTCTGCAACAGGCATCTGGGGAAATCTTTATTTTGGGAAGTATCAAGTATTACATTGGTTGCTTTGGCAGTGGTTGTACTTGGAGATTTCATGCTCAGTTTTCTCCCAAACTTGTCAATCTCCTCCTCTTCTAGGGAAGGATAAAAGAAGAGGCAGAGAAAAGTAAAAATGTTTCTACCATACTATTCTGGAATTTTTTTTTCCTTCAGAACACAAAAGCCATGGGAAGAAATGTGCTTCTCTAATACAAGTATATAGGGTGAGCAGACATTTTGGTGTGCTGGGGACAGTCATAATTGACACCTTATAGTGCACTTTTAATTCTCAATTTTATTCCAATTTAGAGAACAAGTTTTATGTACACCTTATGTATGTAACAGTTCCTCCATATAGATTCAAGAGAAATATGCCACA
This sequence comes from Neotragus pygmaeus, assembly GCA_006410875.1. Lineage (NCBI taxonomy): Eukaryota > Metazoa > Chordata > Mammalia > Artiodactyla > Bovidae > Neotragus > Neotragus pygmaeus. The sequence goes on from SJYV01009950.1 coordinate 812,734, forward strand.
GATCTTTCTTAACATACAATGGAATTAAGTCTCAATAAGCCTATTATAAGTTGAAAATATTGTTGAGTTGAAACCAAATTTAATAGGTGTAACCTACTAAACTGCTGTGAAAGTGCTGCACTCAATATGCCAGCAAATATGGAAAACTCAGCAGTGGCCACAGGACTGGAAAAGGTCAGTTTTCATTCCAGTCACAAAGAAATGAAGCCAGAGAATGTTCAAGCTAACGCACAATTACACTCATCTCACACACGAGCAAAGTAGTGCTCAAAATTCTCAAAGCCAGGCTTCAACAGTGTGTGAACTGTGAACTTCCAGATGTTCAGGCTGGATTTAGAAAAGGCAGAGGAACCAGAGATCAAATTAGTAACATCAATTGGATCATAGAAAAAGCAAGAGAGTTCTAGAAAAGCATCTATTTCTGCTTTATTGATTACACCAAAGCTTTTGACTATGTCGATCTGTGGATCACAGCAAACTGTGGAAAATTCAAGAGGTGGGAATACCAGACCACCTTACCTGCTTCCTGAGAAATCTGTATGCAGACCAAGAAGCAATAGTTAGAACTGGACATGGAACATCGGACTGGTTCCAAATTAGGAAAGGAGTAGGTCAACGCTGTATATTGTCACCCTGATTATTTAACTTATATGCAGAGTATGTCATGCAAAATACTGGGCTGGATGAAGCACAAACTGGAATCAAGATTGCCAGGAGAAATATCAATAACTTCAGATACACAGATTACATCACCCTTATGGCAGAAACTGAAGAGGAATGTCTTGATGAAAGTGAAAGAAGAGAATGAAAAATTTGGCTTAAAACTCATTATGCAAAATATGAAGATCATGGCATCCGGCCCCATCACTTCATGGCAAGTAGGTGAGGAAACAATGGAAACAGTGACAGATTTTATCTTTTGGGGGCTCCAAAATCACTGCAGATGGTGACTGCAGCCAAGAAATTAAAACACGCTTGCTCCTGGGAAGAAAAGCTATGACCAATCTAGAAAGCATATTAAAAAGCAGAGACATTACTTTGCTGACAAAGGTTCATCTAGTCAAAGTCCTGGTTTTTCAAGTAGTCATGTATGGATGTGAGAGTTGGACCATAAAGAAAGCTGAGCACCGAAGAATTGATGTTTTTGAACTGTGGTGTTGGAGAATATTCATTGGAAGGACTGATGTTAAAGCTGAAGTTCCAATACTTTGGCCACCTGATGCAAAAAGCTGACATTGGAAGAGACCCTGATGCTTGAAAGATTGAAGGCAGGAGGAGAAGGGGACAATAGGGGATGGATGGTTGGATGGCATCACTGACTCAATGGACTTGAGTTGAGCAAGTTCCAGGCATTGGTGATGGACAGGGAAGCCTGGTGTGCTGTAGCCCACGGGGTCACAAATAGTCAGACACGATTAGCGACTGAACTGAAACTGAAATGTACTGAGCATCATAGCTTAGTGCAGCCTTTCTTAAATATACTCAGAACATGTACATTCGGCAAAATCAACTAACATAAGCTATTTTATAATAAAATGCTGAATATCTCATGAAATTTATTGAGATAAATAAATTTCATCTCAGAAGGAAGGAAAAGAAAAAAAATAGAATCTTTGTATGGGGGCAGAATGGTGGTAAGCATATGAGTCATTTACCCCTGTGATTGTGTGGTCGACTGGAAACTGTGGCACTGCAGCTGTCCAGCATCACAAGAGAGAAAGTAGAACAAATCACGAGCTCCGGGAAAATATCAGAATTCAGAATCGGAAGTATGGTTTCCATTGGATGAATACTGCTTTTGCCTCACATAAAGTTGAAAAATCATCGAACCTCTATAAGTCAGGAAATGTCTGCACTGAAAACAGAATTTTCAGACTATGTTTTCAGGGGTCATTTCTATAGCTCTTTATGAAAGAAGTTTCTCTGAATGTGAAGAGCACCCAAAACACTAGTAAGCTTAGTGTTCCCTCCTGAGTGTGAAGCTTCTTTATGGTGTTCGTTCTGCAACTGCCATTTACCATTGATGATCATTCTTCTTTTCCTTTGGGGAGCAAAAGGGAGAGGACACTGCCTGAGTAAAACAAAGAACAAAAAAAGAAGTTTCAAAGTACTTTGTAAGTAGCCTACAAACTGGAAGAATATGAAATTACAAAAAATGTAAAAGCAAAACCATAAAATTGGTGACATCAGTTGATATAATTTTATTTATTAACTTTATTCTTTATGAGAATTTAACAGCTTAGAAATAAAGTAAGGTTTTTCATATTTCAAAATTTAACTAGAGAATTGTTAGTTATCTTCAATAAACCAATTTGTACTTTTTTACTCTTTCTCCTCATGAAAGGAAAGTTTCATATAATCTTTGGTTCAAGTTAATGAGCACACTAAAATATTTCATTTATTTTTAAGAGAATGCTGCGAGCAGCCCTGGGATTTCTTTGGAAGGAATGATGCTAAAGCTGAAACTCCAGTACTTTGGCCACCTCATGAGAAGAGTTGACTCATTGGAAAAGACTCTGATGCTGGGAGGGATTGGGGGCAGGAGGAGAAGGGGACGACCGAGGATGAGATGGCTGGATGGCATCACAGACTCGATGGACATGAGTCTGAGTGAACTCCAGGAGTTGGTGATGGACAGGAAGGCCTGGTGTGCTGCGATTCATGGGGTCGCAAAGAGTTGGACACGACTGAGCGACTGAACTGACTGAACTGACTGAAAGTCCATCTATATAAAATACACCAAAATTTCTTTTCTGGATTAACTACCAAACTATCCCAAACCCCACTCAATTCCAATTAAATTTAAGAAGTAATTGTTTTGGAGACATAAATTGATGGAACATAATAGAGAACCCAGAAATAAGCCCATACACATATAGTTAATTACTTTATGAGAAAGGAGTCAAGAGTATACAATGGAGAAGGATAATCTCTTCAATAAATAGTGTTGGGAAAACCAAACAGCCACATGCAAAGGAATGAAATTGGACCACTATCTTCTACTACACACAAAAATTATCTCAGAATGGACTAAAGACTTGAAACCATAAAACTTCTAGAAGAAAACATAAGTGACATAAGCTTTGTGACATCTATCTTGGCAATGATTTGGGGGGATTTGATACTAAAAATAAAGGCAACAAATACAAAAATAAACAAGTAGAACTACTTCAAACTAAAGCTTCTGCGCAGCAAAGAAAACTATCAACAAAATTAAAAGGTAACCTACTGAATGGGAGAAAATATTTTCAAATCATATTCTGGATCAATGATTAATATTCAAAATAGATGAAGAACTCACACAACTCAGTGACAAAAAAACAAACAATCTGATTTTAAAATAGGCACAGGAGCTAAATAAACATTTTATGAAGGAGACATTAAGAAGACCATTAGGAACATAAAAAGATGATCAATATCACAAATCATCAGGAAATGAAAATCAAAGTAACAATGAAACCTGACACCTGTTAGAATGACTATTATTTGAAAGATAAGAAATAACAAGTGTTGGCAAAGGAGTAGATGTTCAAAAGGGAGCTTGGATACTAAATATGGAAGTGTAAATTGGTGTAGCCAATATGGAAAGCAGTATAGAATTTACTCAAAAATTAAAAATAGGACTATCACATGATATAGCAATTCCATTTCTGGGTATTTATGTAAAGAAAACAAAAACACCTAACTTGAAAAGATATGTGCACTCCCATGTTCATTGAAGTGTTATTTGCAATAGCCAAGATATGGAAACAACATAAATGCCCATTAATGGATAAATGGCTCAAGTAATGTGATACACACAAACATATGTATATACAATGAAATATTATTTAGCTATACAAAGTGAAATCTTGTCCTTTGCAACAACACGGATGAATCTTGAAGGGATTACATCAAGTAAAATAGATCAGACAGAGAAAGTCAAATACAAATACAATAGAAGCTCACTTGAATGAGGAATCTAAGAAAAACCAAGGTAATAGATACAGAGAACAGATAGGTGGCTGTCAGACTGGACAGTGGGAGGGAGGAAGTGGGAGAAATGGATAAAGGGAGTCAGAAGGTGCAAACTGCCAGTCATGAAATAAATAATCCATGGGGATGTAATGCACACAGTGACCATACTTAACAACACTGCACTGCATAACTGAAAGTTGCTAAGAGATTAAACCATAGAAGTTATCACAAGAAAAAATTTTGAAAACAGTGTCTGGCGGCAAATAGTTAACTAGACTTAAGATGGACACCATCTGGCAGTACAGTCAATGTCAAATCATTATGCTGTACACCTGAAACTAATATAATGTTCTATGTCAATTATTCCTCAATTTTTTTAAGTTTTAAAATATTTTTGAAGGTTTAATAAGATTTTTTTTCTAACACCTCAATATGAAAATAAAAACTGAATGAGAAGTAATGTAAGTAAATGCCTAAATTCACCTCATGAGCCAACAAGGGACAGGTTATGAGTGGTGGGTAAAGGAAAATGTCACACTTATTCTTCAAGAGGATTAAATACACACACAAAAAACAATGCTGGCTGATAAATTATGTTTCAAAATAACATTGAGATTTCAAACGGATGTATATTACACTAGAAGGATTTTTTTTTTTACTTTATTTTACTTTACAATACTTTATTGGCTTTACCATACATCGACATGAATCCACCACAGGTGTACACGAGCTCCCAATCCTGAAACCCCCTCCCACCTCCCATCCCACAACGTCTCTCTGGATCATCCCCGTAGAAGGAACTTTTTAAATGTAGAGAAACAGAGTGACTTCAAAATAATTAAATCATACAGATGATAGAATTTTTTGACTTTTTAAGTACCAAAAGAAAAGAAACTTCTATTTTTACTTTATAAGGAATTTGTGTACCAAACAAATGTGTTCAGAAAAAAATTCATATTGGCATTGAAGTCAAGGAAAACCAGGTTTAAAATGCAAGACATTCATTATAGATAAATGTGTCATAACAAAAAGAATTAAAACATAGAGCTGAAATGAAAAAATTTAAAAATGGCAACAAAAATGTTAACAAAAGGATTCATAATTCCCTTTCAAAGTATTGTATTTTTCCAAATATCTAGAGAAAAGAGTTTGCTGATAAAAGAGTAAGGAATTAAAAATATTTGCTAAAATGCAGCTAAGAAAATAAATGATTTTTTTTCTTGCCTTTTAATAAAAAGATTACAGGAAATGTGCAATTAAGAAATAACATCTTTACGTAAGGCTGTGAGGGCAAGGAAGAGAAGAGAATACATTGAATGTGAATCAGTCAAAGAGAAGTGGCAGCACTTTAACAATATGAAGGAAGTTTGGAATTAGCCTATTTATGTATTTAGAGTTACGGATAAATGTGGATACCTCATATGCAGATGACACCACCCTTATGGCAGAAAGTGAAGAGGAACTAAAAAGCCTCTTGATGAAAGAGGAGAGTGAAAAAGTTGGCTTAAAGCTCAACATTGAGAAAACGAAGATCATGGCATCNCAGCTGAGCGATTGAACTGACTGACTGACTTCTCTGAATGACTGTAAGTCTCTTACAAGTTTGCCAACTTCCACTCCTGCATTCTCCAGTCTAGTTGCAACATGGCAACCACAGTGTCCTCTTACAACCTTAAGTCAGATCACACCCCTACTGTGCGCAAAGCTCTTCAGAGATGCCCCATATGCCCCAGTGTAAAACTTAAGGTTTTTTTGATCCTGGAAGGCTCTACGTGATTGGGACACAGTTACCTACCTCTCTGACTTCCTCTCCTGACTCTCCCCAGGATCACTCTCTAGTCACACAGGCACTCGTGGAGTCATTTCAACAGACCCGTCAAGTGTCTTCCTCAGAGCCTTTGCTCCAGTAGCAGTTCTTAAGGGATGCCCCAGGAATCTCTATAAGTTTCAAGGACCCTTTCATGGGATGTAAAATGTCAACTACAGAACAAAAACTCAACAAAATTGAAGAGTGTAAAAGAGACCCAAGACCAAAACGTTCAGAATCCCTTTCCAGCTTGAAGGGTTCTTCCCTCACAAATCTTCTGGGATCAGTCCCACACAGCCCTCAAGACTTTGCCTGTTCTTCCCTCTCCCAGTGAGCCCTACCCTGACCACCTCCTCTAAATCCTAGACTTCTGAGTCTCCCTTAGTTTTTCTCATTTCCTCTGTTATTTTTTTAATTCATTTATTTTTAATAGAAGGATAATTGCTTTACAGTATTGTGTTGGTTTCTACCAACCATCGACATGAATCAGCCATAGGTTGCCTATTTCCCATCCCACTTGAACATCCTTCCCACCCCCTGACTCCTCCCACCAGGATATGGTAACACCTAGAGGGGAAGGAAATCTTTGAAAGAATTTGTATATGTAATTATATGCTCCAGTTTGGGAATGACACCCACCACTTCCATTACAACTCATTACTCATTAGCTAGAACTAATCACGTGGCCCCACCCAAGCAAAACAGGAACCAGAAAGTAGACTTCTACCATTTACCTGAAGGAAAAAAGCTGGAAATATTTCATGACTAGAACTATAGTACACAGTGAATTGCATTTCAAAATTGGTAAAACAATTTAATAACCAAGATTAATAAAATTTCCTGTGAAACTGGTTCAGAATACACAATGATTGTAGAAAATATTTATGCTAATTTTGTTATAAACAATAAGTGGTTTGTTATTGAATTATATAGCAGAAAATAGGTTAATATATATTATATTCATCATAATGAACTTTATTAATGATTTGGCCTTGGGAACATTCATTTGTTACCCATATCTTTCCTTCCTTCCTTCCTTCCTTCCTTCCTGGTTCCCTCCCTTACTTTGTTTCTTCCTTCTGTTCTTTTTTCCTTCCCTCTTCTTCCTTTCAGGAAATATTTCTTGAACTCTTCTACGTACAGCTAATGGTACTGGATTATGAAGATACAACAGTGAATAGACAGGATTTTTGCCCCCACAGAGCTTATAGTCTGATGACAACAAACAGGTAAGCAGAATTTTAAAATGAAAATAGTAATGGATCGTGATAAATGTTATAATGGAGATAAGCATTTGATGAAGAATGAGAAGGATAGTCAGGAAAGTCTGAAGAGGTATTGGAGATGAGATCTGTGGACTGTGAGGCAGCTAGTCTTGCAAAGATCCAGAGAAAGAGAATTCCAGACTCAAGGAACATGACTGAGAAATAGCAGAGTCCTGTAAGGTCTGAGCTGTGGGAGGGAGGAGGAGAGTGGAGAAAGATGAAGTTAGAGAGCCAGGCAGAGAACAACCCATGCAGGGCTTTGCTGATGAAGTGATGGGTTTGGTTTTATTCCAAGATCAATGGAAAGTCATCAAAGGGTTTTAAGCAAGGAACTGACAGGGTTACCTTTATGTTTTTAAAAGATTACATTGACTTCTGGAGGAAATACAGAATGGATGGGGGACTATTGGGAAATGCAGAAATCCAATTGGTTTTCATTAAATTTATATGATGAAGAAAGGGAGAAAGAAATATTCAACACATATTTAACAAGAAAACCAACAAGACTTCCTAGTGGATTAGATGTGGAGATAAAAGAAAAGGGAAAACTTACTAAGCGCTTATTTTGAGTATGGTGTTCATTATTTTATGTAAAGAGGAAGCTCATAATTTTGAGTCATACTATGTCATATATATTATATACATTTCACATATACAATATATACATTTTACATATATGCATATATATGTTTATTTAGAATGTACTTATTACCTTAAGTAAATTATAGAGAATGTAATTGCTTTGTCTATAAATACTTTGGTTTTCAATTTTAATCCCCTATATCTGAATAGGAAAAACTTTAACTATCCAGTTCCATTAAAATTAATCCGATCCAGCATCTTTTAAAGTATAATATTTTCTATAGAGTAAAAGTCTTATCTGGTCTCCTTCTTTCTTCTATCTCTTCCCTAAGGATGAGGATGATGTCCTTTCATGCAGGGGTACATCCTGGAGTGTGAAGTCAAGTGGGCCTTAGGAAGCATTACAATGAACAAAGCTAGTGAAGGTGATGAAATTCCAGCTGAGCTATTTCAAATCCTAAAAGAACGTGCTGCTACAGTGCTGCACTCAATATGTCAGCAAATTTGGAAAACTCAGCAGTGGCCACAGAACTGGAAAAGGTCAATTTTCATTCCAATCTCAAAGAAAGGCAATGCCAGAGAATGTTCAAACTACCACACAATTGCACTCATCTCACATGCTAGCAAGGTAATGCTCAATATCTTTCAAGCTAGGCTTCAACAGTACATGAACCAAGAACTTCCAAATGCACAAGCTGAATTTAGAAAAAACAGAAGAGCCAGAGATAAAATTGCCAACATCCATTGGATCACAGGAAAAAACAAAGGATTTCCAGAAAAACATCTACCTCTGTTTCATTGACTACGCTAAAGCCTTTGACTGTGCAGATCATGACAAACTGTGGAAAATTCTTAAAGAGGTGGGAATACCAGACCACTTGACCTGCTTCCTGATAAATCTGTATGCAGATCAAGAAGCAATGGTTAGAACTGGATATGGAACATCCACGACTGATTCAATATTGGGAAAGGAGTAGGTCAAGGCTGTATGTTGTCACCCTGCTTATTTAACTTCTCTGCAGAGTACCTCATGTAAAATGCCAAGCTAGATGAAGCACAAGCTGGAATCAAGATTGCTGGGAGAAATATCAAAAACCTCAGATATGCAGATGACACCACCCTTAAGGCAAAAAGTGAAGAGGAACTAAAGAGCCTCTTGATGAAAGTAAAAGAGGAGAGTGAAAAAGCTGGTTTAAAACTCAACATTCAAAACACTGAGATCATAGCATCCAGTCCCATCACTACATGGCAAATAGATGGGGAAACAATGGAAACAGTGACAGACCTTATTTTCTTAGATTCCAAAATCTCTGTGGACAGTGACTCTAGCCAGGAAATTAAAAGACGCTTTCTCCTTGGAAGGAAAGGTATGACAAATCTATACAGCATATTAAACAGCAGAGGCTTGACTTTGTCCACAAAGGTCCATATAGTCAAAGATATCATTTTTCCAATAGCCATGTAGGGATGTGAGAGTTGGACCATACAGAAAGCTGAGCACAGAAGAATTGATGCTTTCAAACTGTGGTGCTGGAGAAGACTCTTGAGAGTCCCTTGGACAGCAAGGAAATCAAAACAGTCAATCCCAGGGGAAATCAACCCTGAATATTCATTGGAAGGACTGATGTTGAAGCTGAAACTCCAATACTTTGGCCACCTAATGCCAAGAGTCAACTCACTGGAAAAGACCCTGAAAAGATTCAGGCAGAAGGAAAAGGGGATGACAGAGTATGAGATAGTTGGATAACATAATTGACTCAATGACATGAGTTTCAGCAAACTCCAGAAGACAGTGAAGGACAGGGAAGCCTGTTGTGCTGCAGTCCAAGGGATGTCAAAGAGCCAGACATGACTGAGCAATTGAACAACAATGTGGGAGCAGCTTATACAACCTCATCTCAGCAGGGAAAGATCAGGGGTCTTGAGTGTCATGTCCTTTGCCTCTTCTGGTTTCAGTGGAATTTCTTACTCCATCAGGATGCTGCTGAAAGCTCTCCAGCCTGATGTTCAATTTCTTGGGGTCAGTTTATCCTATATAAGCTCAAAGGCAACATAGGAAACCTAAAGCTCCAGGCCTTCCTCCTCCTGACCTTGGTTCATTCTCAGGTTGGAATATGATCGCTCACATGTTTGCTTCCTCAGAACCACAGATGGAGAGTAGGGGGTGAAAGTGAACCTCTCCATTCTTGGTGTTCCTCTCACTTAAAGAATGCTTGGATCTAGGCTAGAGCCACAACCCAGAGAGGGGAAAATGTGGAGAATCCTCTCTCTTTACTCTCTTACTCTTTTCTTCTTCCCATAATTATCCTTCATTTGAAAGTTGTGAATTTTACCATAGAGAGGGCCTGGCTGTCATCACAGGTAGAAGGGGTAAGATCTCTCCATCACTGATGAACTGCTCAGCTGAGTCCTACAAGTTTATAAGGCTGTCATCTTATTACATGATCAAATGTGTATGTCAGAAGCAGAATTTTAATTTATTCTATTTGTATTCCTCATATAATAAACTTTAAATTCAGCCTTCACAGATGGTAACTCTCAACACCAAAGTAAAATCATGAATTCAGAAAAGTCAAAAAGAAAATCATATTATTTACTTTTAAAAGTACTCAAAATATATTTATTATCTAATTTAACCAATCCTCACATCAACCTTCTAAGATTGGTACTCTTCTTGATCCTGTTTAGAAAAGAGATAACTGATGCTCACCAAGATTATGTAATACAAATTATAAAATGACCTCATTGGTATTTCAACCAATTTTATCTACCAAGGTCAAACTAAAATTCCTTTTCTTGAAATTTTTGTGGATTAATCCTTGCAAAGAGAAGAAAATGAAAGAATTAAAGTTAAGGATTCCAACACAATATGTAACACACATGTGCGCTTAGTACATGCTTAGTCACTTCACTGGTGTCTGACTCTCTGCGACCCTATGGACCATGGCCTGCCAGGCTCCTCTGTCTGTGGGATTCTCCAGGCAAGAATACTGAAGTGGGTTTCCATTTACTTCTCCAGGTGTCCTCCTGATGTGTAATACAGATGAATACAGATCAACTCAAAATCTAAGTTGATTATATTTAGGGGCCCTAAAAAGAGACCCAAAGGTAAATAATCTTAAATGGGTTGAAGTCATGTATTGGTTAGGAATGATGTAAGAAAGCAGAACATATTTGCTAAAAGCTGAAATTATCCGGACATGTGGTCAAAGGTGATGATAAATCCTGAAATCTAAGTTTAACACAAGTTTATTTTTTGTCCACACTACATCTACCATATGAGTTGGCTGACTTTCTGTGCCACACGATCATTCAGAGGCACAAGCCAGAGGAGCTGCCACACTTCCATAGCTGCTTCAGCTTGAGCATGCAACTTCCTCAGGTGTTCTGTTAGGGGAGGAGGGAAACAAGCCACTTGCAAAGGCATTTCAAATAATACACTTACATCCATTAGTATTTTGCTGGTCAGAACTACTTCTTTGGACTCATTTACCCAAAGTGACCAAATAGGAAAAGGAATACATCAAGGCTGTATATTGTCACCCTGCTTATTTGACTTACATGCAGAGTTCATCATGAGAAATGCTGGACTGGGAGAAACACAAGCTGGAATCAAGATTGCCAGAAGAAATACCAATAACCTCAGATATGCAGATGATACTACCCTTATGGCACAAAGTGCAGAGGAACTAAGAAGTCTCTTGATGAAAGTGAAAGTGGAGAGTGAAAAAGTTGGCTTAAAGCTCAATATTCAGAAAACGAAGATCATGGCATCCAGTCTCATCACTTTATGGCAAAAGATAGGGAAACAGTGGCTGACTTTATTTTTCTGGGCTCCAAAATCACTGCAGATGGTGACTGCAGCCATGAAATTAAAAGACGCTTACTCCTTGGAAGGAAAGTTATGACCAACCTAGATAGCATATTCAAAAGCAGAGACATTACTTTGCTGACTAAGGTCCGTCTAGTCAAGGCTATGGT
>SJYV01009950.1:829654-889097 GCA_006410875.1 Neotragus pygmaeus
TATATATATATATATATATGTGTGTGTGTGTGTGTGTGTGTGTGTGTGTGTGTGTGTGTGAACATATGCTTTCATTTGTATTCAAATGAAATTACCATATCCTAGAAATGGAATTTTAGGTTATATGATACCTATATTTAATAATGATGATTTGATTTTTAATTCTGGCTCTTTTATTTCTCTGTGTTTTTAAGCAAACTTTTCCTCAGTTACTTTTTGTATAGAATGGAGCCAACAGTATTTCACATGCTTGTTTTAAAGCAAGTAACTATGTAAAAGGCTTATAACTATAAACATCATACAAGTGTTTTTTAAATCAATTTTAAGTTATTCTTCTCTAAAGATTTTGTGAGAATCCTAATCCTTTTGTAATAAAAGGAACAGTCTCAGGTTTCATCAGACCTGGACACCTTTTCCAGTACTAATCATTGTTTGTTTTCCAAGAATGTCTAAAGCCATGTTTTTCTGTGTTTAAATTGAGACTTTTCTTTAGTGCCATAGGATTTTTTTCAGGCAAGAATATTGAAGTGGCTTGCTGATTCCTTCTCCAATAGGTATTAATAAATAGTGCTTATTCTTTACATTGGCAAAAGATCAAAGTTCACCTAAATACAAACTTTATAGAGGCTTCATTTCCCTGCAACGTAGCTTCCAAACACTTCACTTCCTACTTTACTTGTAAGTTCTGGGGAAGAGTTTTAATGATTTTCTTGGCCCTACACTCTTAACTCTAGTGTCTTACCCTATATGTCTCTGTCACATGGCACTCAAGGAGCCAGTTTTATTCTGCTCCATTTTTTGGTATGAATTTCTTGCTTGTTGGGGTATAAGGTGAAATGGCTCTTACCAGGGTGCAATATCATGACTTTCCCTGGTAATTTATTGTGCATTCCATTAGTTGTATTTCTGACTACGCCAGTTAAGCTCACAACAACACAGACTACATTGATAGTAAGATCCCAAGTCCTGGGGAGCTCTATTTTAACAATATGACCCAGAGGACTTTGGGTCTCAGATTTTATTACTATAAAAGCAGTTTTCTTGGCATAAAGATAAAATATAATTTATAGTCAACTGTCTGGCAAATACATCAAATTGTTTTTAAGCAAAGGAAATAGAAAGGGACTTCTATTTACTGAGATCTTACTATGTGGAAGACGCTAGTTGCTTTAAATGATATTTTGGACCAGGTCAAGGTTGAAGCATGGTATGAGGTCCTCTATTTGTGCCTAATAGCACAGCTTCTTGTTGCAAAATGTCCCAGGGACTTTGTGACCATCACAGAGTGCCCCTAAGGACTGACATAGATATCTTGACACGCATCTTGCTTTGCACGGGTCAAGGATATCTGTAGGAGAGAATTTAAACCTGATCCACATATTGTATTCAGACATCCACAAACAATTGGAGGGGCCTGGGATTCTTTGAAGGAGGCTGGCCTGGAGAAAGGGATCTTAGAAGTTCTGAGAAGATATAGAACAGCTCTAAGCTGGTAGCTTGTCTGAATGTCAGAGAGGCATGGATGTGGCAGCAGGAGGCTGCACATGACTTTCCCTGACATTGCTCCTCACCAGGTGTGAGTGTGCTACAGCTGGGACCTACCTGCAAACCTGGTTCTAGGGAACTAACTTGAAATATCTCTCATCATGAGACCTGACAGGAATGTTTCTACTGCTCAGAAAGGGAGAGAAACATGAGAACAGCAGCCTGAGGCTAAGAGTAGGGACAGAAGAAAAAAGTGACCAAAGGCAAACTTCACCCACAGGGCCTCCCAGACACAATTAAATTAGTGGGAAGTGCTGTGCTGTGCTTAGTTGCTCAATCTTGTCCAACTCTTTGCCACCCCATGAACTGTAGCCCACCAGGCTCCTCCGTCCATGGGGATTCTCCAGGCAAGAATACTAGAATGGGTTGCCATGCCCTCCTCTGTGGGTTCCCAACCCAGGGATCAAACCCAGGTCTCCCACGTTGCAGGCAGATTCTTTACCATCTGAGCCACCAGGAAGGGCTGCCATCAAAAACCTGATTTTTTTTATTGTTGAGGAGATGGTCTCAAAGCCTTGAGAGTTAGAGACATTTTTATAAATGTGAAATATAATACATTTATTTATTAGTCAGTTATTTTTGGCTGTGCTGGGTCTCCATTGCTGCATGGACTTTTCTTTAATTGCAGCGAGCAAGAGCTGCTCTCTAGTTATTGTGGGAAGCTTCTCATTGGGATGACTGCTATTGTTGGGGAGCACAGGCTATAGGGCCTGCAGGCTTCAGTAGTGTGGTGCAAGAGCTCAGGAGTTATGGTTGCTAAGCACAGACACAATAGTTGTGGTGCACAAATTTACCTGCTCCATAGCATGTGGGATTTTCCAGGGCCAGGGATTGAACCATGTCTCCTGCATCAGCAGGTGGATTCTTTATCACTGAGCCACTAAAGAAGCCCTAAATGTGAAATGCTAATGGGTCTTGTCAGCTGAAGCCTAAGGCTGTAGGTTATGTGCATTTAACCAGCACAATTAATTTTACAGAAGAAAAACTGAGGCTGATTGATATAAGTCACCTAACTGCACAAAGATAATAAACAGCAGACTCAGGAGTCAACACCTGATCTCTGTGACTGCAAAAGCCAGGATCATTGCCCCGTACCCTTTGCTTCCTGAGATACAGAAGGTTCAATGGATCATAATCAATGTGCACTTACAGTTTTCCAAATAACATGATAAAAAGGAACATATGCTGAGCAATTATTCTATGCTGAGTGATTTGCCTGTGCATTAATGTAACTTATTGATAAATTAATCAATATTTTTATTTTTTCTATTGTGTTTTCACCAAGGAATAATACCAGGGCCCTAGACCTTTATATTGTCACCCTGCTTATTTAACTTATATGCAGAGTACATCATGAGAAACGCTGGGCTAGAGGAAACACAAGCTGGAATCAAGATTGCAGGGAGAAATATCAATAACCTCAGATATGCACATAACATCACCCATATGGCAGAAAGTGAAGAAGAACTAAAGAACCTCTTGATGAAAGTGAAAGAGGAGAGTGAAAAAGTTGACTTAAACTCAATATTCAGAAAACTAAGGTCATGGCATCTGGTCCCATCACTTCACAGCAAATAGATGGGGAAACAGTGGAAACAGTGGCTGACTTTATTTTTCTAGGCTCCAAGATTGCTTCAGATGGTGATTGCAGCCATGAAATTAAAAGACGCTTACTCCTTGGAAGGAAAGTTATGACCAACCTAGATAGCATATTTAGTAGAGACATTACTTTGCCAACAAAGGTCCATCTAGTCAAGGCTATGGTTTTTCCAGTGGTCATGTATGGATGTGAGAGTTGGACTATAAAGAAAGCTGAGCAGCGAAGAATTGATATTTTTGAACTGTGGTGTTGGAGAGGACTTTTGAGAGTCCCTTGGACTTCAAGGAGATCCAACCAATCTATCCTAAAGGAGATCAGTCCTGGTTGTTCATTGGAAGGACTGGTATTGAAGCTGAAACTCCAATACTTTGGCCACTTGATTCTAAGAGCTGACTCATTTGAAAAGACCCTGATGCTGGGAAAGATTGAGGGCAGGAGGAGAAGGGGACGGCAGAGGATGAGATGGTTAGATGGCATCACCGACTCAATGCACATAGGTTTGGGTAGACTCCTGGAGTTGGTGATGGACAGGGAGGCCTGGCATGCTGCGGTTCATAGGATCACAAAGAGTCGGACACGACTGAGTGACTGAATTGAACTGAACACCTTTGAATTTTAGATTCCTTTTAGCTCAGAGTGAGTTTCAGGACTCATTTCAAAGCCCACTGCCAATACAAGGATTAAACTGCATGGTCCCAAAAGAGACAAAAATGGAGGCTTTAGAAAACTGATCCAACCCTGGAGGTTGTTCCTGAATTGAAACATGGGGAAGATTGTAGAATCTTCGAGTGCTTGACTCAGCATTCTGGAGATAACAAGCCCTGGTGGCTTAAATGATGAAGAATTGCCTGCAATGAGGAACACCTGGATTCTATCCCTGGGTTGGGAAGACCCCTGGAAGAGGACATGGCAACCCACTCCAGTATTCTTGCCTGGAGAATCCCCATGGACAGAGGAGCCTGGTGGGCTATAGTTCATGAGGTTGCAAANTGAAGAATTGCCTGCAATGAGGAACACCTGGATTCTATCCCTGGGTTGGGAAGACCCCTGGAAGAGGACATGGCAACCCACTCCAGTATTCTTGCCTGGAGAATCCCCATGGACAGAGGAGCCTGGTGGGCTATAGTTCATGAGGTTGCAAAGAGTCAGACAGGACTTAGAGACTAAGCACAGCACAGCGCATATGAGAATGGATGTTTGAATACCTGTGATAATTATCCTCAAATGCTGCATGTTAAGCACCTGGAGTAAATCGTTTTTGACCAAGGAGTTGGTAGAGAGAAACACTGCAATTATATATTGGTCAGGCCACCCAAGGAGGCCCTCTCCGGTGTGTGGCATAGAAGCAGTGCCCAGCTATTACTGAGAACCAGAGATGGATAGTAGCCATCCCTGTTGACCAAGAGCCAGGCCCTTCTAGATTTTCCTAGGAATATGTAAGCCTCAGGGATTTTGTAAGCTCCTGTAAGGGTAACCTCAATTAATCACCTATACTGGACTTCATATACTGACTTTGATAAGTTGTGATTTGGATATGACTATATTTAGAAAATAAAGAACCATGACAATTCTTGTACCTTGAGTGCTATGGAGCTATTCGTACCTATTATACATGTAGTAACACACTTTCAATTCACACAATACATTTCTGAGGTTCTGGTATCATTTTCATTTTTACAAATAAAGAAATCAATCCTTGGAGAAGCTAAGCAGCTTGCCCATGTTCACAGAACTCATAAGCCTTACTTAAAAAAAAATTTTTTTTTAACTGGAGGATAATTGTTTTACATTATTATGTTAGTTTCTGCCATATATCAACATGAATCAGCCATAGGTATATGTATGTCTCCTGTCTCGTGAAACTCTCTCCCATCTCTCACCCCATTCCACCCCTCCAGGTTGTCACAGAGTGGAGAATTTGGACTTCCCTGGGGGCTCAGTGGTAAAGAATCTGCCTGCAATGCAGGAGATATGCGTTCATTCCCTGGATCAGGAAGATCCCCTGGAAAATGGCATGGCAACCCACTCCAGTATTCTTGCCTAGAGAATCCATGGATTGAGGAGCCTGGTGGGCTACAGTCCATGAGGTCACAAAGAGCTGGACACAGCTAAAGCAACTTAGCACAGCACAGTACACAATATGGAGAATTTAGGCTTTACAGACTTGCTGGCCAAGTGAGTTCACTTTCACTTTTCACTCTCATGCATTGGAGAAGGAAATGGCAACCCACTCCAGTGTTCTTGCCTGGAGAATCCCAGGGACGAGGAAGCCTGGTGGGCTGCCGTCTATAGGGTCGCACAGAGTCGGATACGACTGAAGCGACTTAGCAGCAGCAGCAGCCTTATAAAAGTCACTGCAACAAGTTTCTTCCACATGCCTTGAAAACTAATCCAAGGAGTCTGTCACCATAAGCTATATAAACAAATTGTTGTTCAGCATAAATAGGATTTGTAGCAGAATTCACTCTTATTGATATTCAATTATATGTAGGACACAACCGAGTTGTCTGTCAAAAAGGTATATCTTCGAATTTAGTTGGAGAGATAGAATTGTCAAGAGAGTGTTACAGAAAATAAATGCTATAGGAAATTGGATTGGATCACTAGTAGACAGTGCAATGGAAAGATTAGATGAGTCATAAGACATCAGTTCCATTCTGATACCAACTGGGCCACTTCTAGCTCCTTTAAGATTCTGAATTTCTCTGGGCCTCAGATTTGTCATTTAGAAACTGTTGATAGCAATATGTTCCCTTCTTTCCTCAGAGGATTTTTAACCTTATGTATACAAAAATGTTTGCAAAACTGTGATGAACCACAAACAAAGACTGTTTATCCCTTTCCATTACTGCCATGTTTTCATCACTCATGGTAACTATGATGATCGCTTTCCTGTGGCAACTTGATTAAGCTATACTACCCAGTTGTTTCATGAAACATTAGTCTAGATGTTGCTGTGAAAATATATTTTTACATTTTTGACATTATTCTTTAAATCATGTAAAGCATATTACATTTCATAATGCAGATGGACTTCATCCAAATAGTTGAAGACCTTGAGAGAAGAAATGGAAGTTCCCTGAAAATGAAGGAATTCTGTCCCTAGGCTGACTTCAGACTCAAGACTACCACAGCAACTCCTGCTAAAGTATCCAACTTATTGACCAGCCCTCTAAATATCAGATTTGCCAGCTCCTACAATCGTATGAGACAACTCTTTAAAATGACAGTCTCTCTAGAATAAATATGAAAGGTATATATAGGTATATATGCATAGACATACATAAAAAGTCAATCCTTAGTATCTATGGATGTTTGATTGCCAAAGTCCTCATGGATTCCGAAATTCATGGATACTCAAATCCTTTAAATAAAATCATTTAGTACAATGAATACAGTTGGCCCTCCTTATCTGTGGATATGGAGAGCAGGCCATCTGTGTATATACAGATATATGTATATCTGTATACATGTACACACATATTTACTCACATACACATACACAGACATTCTATTGGTTCTGCTTCTTGAGAATTCTAATAAATAGCTGTTCTGAATGAAGAACTTACTTTGATGAGAAAAATGTGAAAAGCAATCAAAGAAAACTCAGAAAGTAGTATTTATTCTTGACATATTTTCTATGGGTCAATTTTGAATATATATGAAATAGTTATTATAGAGTATGTTTCACGATAATGTCTTCTATTATTCTAGTGAAAAGCACACACTGAATATACCCAAGTAGGAAGACTGATGAGATATGAATGTTTGCTATTGTTTGGAGGAGCAGATTTGCTTGTTGAGGCTTGAGTGTGTGCCTTTGCTCAAGGCACTCCTTGCATTTGGAATACCTTCTCTCTTAGTCGTCCTCTGTGTAAATGGTATGCAACCCATTTTCTAAGGCACAGTTCAATGGCTCTCCTGAGGGGAAATGCCCAATTCCTCTAGCTAAAAGTTGTCACTACCCCTTTTGACTCTGTGCCTCTTACAATATTCATCACTTTATGTCCTGAAGTAGTTATTTGCATTTGTGTTGTTCCCACATCTGGAAATAGCAATCCTACATCTGGAAATAACTGATAAATCAGAGCTTTCATCAAGGCCTGTAGTAGCTCCTTGCCTAAGATATCTTGATAAATACATCAGTTCAGTTCAGTTCAGTCGCTCAGTCATGTCCGACTCTTTGCGACCCCATGAATTGCAGCACGCCAGGCCTCCCTGTTCATCACCATCTCCCGGGGTTCACTCAGACTCGCGTCCATTGAGTCCGTGATGCCATCCAGCCATTTCATCCTCGGTCGTCCCCTTCTCCTCCTGCCCCCAATCCCTCCCAACACCAGAGTATTTTCCAGTGAGTCAACTCTTCACATGAGGTGGCCAAAGTACTGGAGTTCCAGCTTCAGCACCATTCCTTCCAAAAAAAATCCCAGGGTTAGTCTCCTTCAGAATGGACTGGTTGGATCTCCTTGCAGCTCAAGGGACTCTCAAGAGTCTTCTCCAACACCACAGTTCAAAAGCATCAATTCTTCGGTGCTCAGCCTTCTTCACAGTCCAACTCTCACAACCATATGGAAAAACCATAGCCTTGACTAGACGGACCTTAGTCGGCAAAGTAATGTCTCTGCTTACTGCATAAATAAACCTTTGTGGGTCTTGGTCTTTCAAGTTTAAGCTCTTTTCTCTAATTTGTCTGTAACAAGTCCCATAAGGAGTTTCTATCAGAGTGACTGTGATCACTCATATGTGGCAGAGCTCTGGTGGTGAATATTTATTAGGTAGTGAAAGAATGCGGAGAAGGCAATGGCACCCCACTCCAGTACTCTTGCCTGGAAAATCCCATGGACGGAGGAGCCTGGTAGGTTGCAGTCCATAGGTTGTGAAGAGTCAGCCATGACTGAGAGACTTCACTTTCACTTTTCACTTTCATACATTGGAGAAAGAAATGGCAACCCACTCCAGTGTTCTTGCCTGGAGAACCCCAGGGACAGGGGAGCCTGGTGGGCTGCCGTCTATGGGGTCGCACAGAGTCAGATACAACTGAAGCGACTTAGCAGTAGCAGCAGCAGCAGTGAAAGAATGAAAAGCAACATCGTGGGGCTTTAGCTACAAAGTTGAAAGTTGGCTTAAAATGACATTTTAAATGACTGAATTTTATGAACAGAGGTAGTGAAATCACACAGGCTTTGAAGTGAACTCTGGTGACTTCATAGTAACCAAGGTACTTCCTTGTTCTCTCATGAAATGTTCTTGATATTTATCAGTGACATAAATTCACTGCTAAATATGTAACAAAAGCAAAGTACAAGTATCTGTGTACAGCATCAAATATTTCACTTTCAAAGATATTTTTATGCCTTCAATGAACAGTGTGTACTTTTCATCTAAATTCAGAACACTTTACTAACTTTGCATTTTGTGAATAGACACAGTGGCACAAGAAGATAAAATGACTTTTCTGGGGTAAAAAACAGAGTTGAAATCTATTTTAGGTCCCAGAATGCTTAAATTCCAATTTACATGTTTGACAAGCAATATTCCTTTTATCTCAGAAGCAAAATTCATTGAAATGGTATGGTTGGAGAGCAAAAATATTTTTCTGAGTTCTATTCATCTAGCTTTACACTTTAATGCACCTAAAAGTTCTTAAAGCCAACGTTACTCTGAAAGTAATCTATAACCATCTATAATACACTCAATCCATGGATCCAATATTTATTGATTGATAACATATAATAAAACTATATTGAGAGTTGAGGACCTATCCATGAGGAAAACAGTTCCCACCCTCAGGAAGACCACCGATTATTGGGAGAGGGTAGACATACACACTAATTCAGCTGCTAAATCTTGATTGTTGCTTAAGGTTACTTTTAGTTTTCCCTTCGGTCTATTCACTGTGGTAAAATAGATGATCCCCTTTACTATCTTGCAGCTGAAAAGGTAAGACCTTTCTCCCTTTGTATTGTAATTGCTCCTTCCTTGCTCAAAAAACACAAACAGAATTCTTTAGAAATAAAGTTAAACTTTTCTGAATTCAGGCCCACTGATGAAGATAATACTGGATTATCACAGAAAGGGCATGGATAGAGGTCTATTATTTGGAATTGAGGAGGGGGGGTGATTGAGACCCAGGGATGATTTCCTGAGGTGCATGGGGACTTGAATTTTGTGCCCACTCAGAATCTCAGCAGGCAGAAGGACCCCTGACAGGGAATGGACGTAGGAGACCACTGACTCAACTTCTAGCTCTGTGGTCCTCTGCATCTTGGAGATTGCTTCCGGGGCTGAGACGATCACAGAGGTAGGGAACTACATAGCAAGAAAGTAGCCTAACTTAAACTAGGTCACGTGGGCTTGACCAACGGGCAGGACAATTAGGCAACTAGAATGAACTCAACTCAAGAATCTTTTCCTCCTTGATGACACAGGATACTACACAATGTCCTCTGGGAATCATGAGCCATCTCAAGGAAGAGCTCTCTAGTATCAGTCAGTATGAAACATGCTAGCAAGGGGGTTCAGAGCAAGCTTTATTTTGATTTTTCATTATGAGGCAATATGATTTTTGCTTCATGTGAGTCTCGTGGGACAAATTCATATTCCTTACAGTCAGATGGATAGAGAAATACTAAAGAGAGTGTATATTGTGTGCCTGAAATGCTCCTAAGAGATAGCAATTACCCCACTCCCCAGATTTTAAAACTTGTTTGATCACTTTAGTGTTTTGCTATTGGAACATGTCTTAAAACTGATACATATCTTTAACATTCTATTTTCTTTGTTTTGATTTTCAAAAAAAAGTTGCTGTTTTAGAATCAAGAAAATATCATAATTCCTTGTAGAGAACTAAGGGGGACGGGAAAGTAAAATAGAAGAAATGATTAGTTTTATCGTACTCAAAAGATGAGTAGTGAACAAAGTGGAGTAAAGACAACATATTTGTAGATGGAAATATATGGGAAAAGCATCATGAATGCAAGAAAATCTGAGCATCATTGGCAGGAAAATGGTTTGGCACCTCTTTTAACCAATATACAAAAACTCTTGTTGAGGATGTATTCAATGAGTGTGGAAAATTATAGCAACAAAAAATTTTGCATAGAAGCAAATTCCTTTACTGGTTGACTTCCACTGGTCAAAGCATAGTCAATGCTCCGGAAAAAAAAATGTGACCACTTAGTGGCATGCTTATTCATAGATTAAAAATTTTAAATAAAAAGATGAATCATATCCCCATTAAGCAGCATTGTGACCTACGCCCTGGACCTTGGCATTTTGGTTATTTGTTACTGGTTATTTGTAAGAAAGTTCAGTATCGAGAGCTAATTCTAGCAAGGAGAGCTTTGTTTTGTATTTTTATATCTGCTCAAAGACTTGCCTCTTTTGGCAGAAGTGAGATAAAAACTTTACATTTTGCTGAGGATAGCAGGTCAAAGCCTCCATCATCTGGCAACATATTTTCAATGTTGTTCAGGGCTGTGCAGTACTATTAGAAGCTGGCACTGGGCTGAGGCTGTCCGTGTGGCCCACACAATCTAAAAGTGTGCTTATGGCAGGGAAGGAAAATGAGGCAAAATAGCAAATTAATGTTTTAATGAAATACCTTGGCAATACACCATCTCTCCTGATCCCTACATCATTGTGCTACAGGTATCATCACTTCCATCTGAAAGATGAGAAAACTGAAACTGAGAAAGTTAAACTACCTTAGAGGAGACTAAGCAAACAATAAATAAGTAGAAAATGGAGTACAGGTTCTCTGGAGCTCAATTCATGTCCAGCCTAGTACCCCCCTTTATAGGCACTATGATTCTCTAATCCCAGTGAAAGATTCTGTTTGTTCAAATAAATCAATGTATTTAATTTTTCAATAATTTTTTATGCCACAGGTATCAAAGCAAATTAGAGAAAGAAATTAGAGAATCACAGCAAATTAGAGAAGACTCTTTAGAGTCCCTTGAACAGCAAGGAGATCAAACCAGTCAATCTTAAAGGATATCAATTCTGAATACTCATTGGAAGAACTGAAACTGAAGCTCCAATATTTTGGCCTCCTGATATGAACAGCCGACTCATTGGAAAAGACCCTGACGCTGGGAAAGACTGAGGGCAGGAGGAGAAGAGGATCACAGAGGATGAGATGGTTGGATGGCATCACCTGTTCAATGGACATGAACTT
This sequence comes from Neotragus pygmaeus, assembly GCA_006410875.1. Lineage (NCBI taxonomy): Eukaryota > Metazoa > Chordata > Mammalia > Artiodactyla > Bovidae > Neotragus > Neotragus pygmaeus. The sequence continues at coordinate 840,979 of SJYV01009950.1, forward strand.
GGGCAAACTCCAGGAGGTGGCAAGAGACAGGGGCATGCTGCAGTCCATGAGGTTGCAAAGAGTCAGATACAACTTGGCAAATGAACAACAACAGAGAATGAAAGTAAATTATCAGACTGGTTTAGATTAGAAAAACACTGTTTCCCTTTTTGACACTCAGTGTAGAAGTGCCTGTGTGCTCAGTCACTTAGTCATGTCAGACTCTTTCAGACCCCATGGACTGTAGCCCACCAGGCTCCTCTGTCCATGGGAATTCTCCAGGCAAGAATACTGGAGTGGGTAGCCATGCCCTCCTGCAGAAAATTTTCCCAAACAAGGGACGGAACCCACATCTCAAACCCACATATCCTGTGTCTTTGGCATTGCAGGAGAATTCTTTAGGCACTGAACCACCTGGGAAGCCCTCAGTGTAAGGGGTCCCTACACAATTATTCTAGTTGTTAATGGTAGAAGCTGCAGCTCATTATCTGACTTCTTCTAAAATGTGAACCATAACAAAAGGGACAGCCACATAATTGGGCCCTGGGACTACCAGGGCCCCTCCCACATCCTGGAAGGCTCCTGTTTTCCAATGGAGTTGTTAGATGTGAAAACTGGCAAATTCAAACCCAAGCAGTTGTGGTTTGTAAAGTTCTGATAGAGTTAAGGTAAGCAAATTTATTTGTAGCAAAATACATGCAATGATAGTCCTTTGGGATAAACATTCCTAAATAAATTGCTGAAACACTAGATTTTTAACCACAAAGTAATTCCCTGGTAATCCGTTTTGAATGCTGACAGGATTGTTTTCTTCCTGGTTTCTTATTTCTGACCTTTTTAATTCCTTTCTTTAGCAACAGTTAGAATATTCCAACATAATTCTTTCCAAGGACTCTTTGTCAGCAGCTGTGAAATCTCTAAACTTCTGTTTCTATTTGGCTGATCATTAAGTGAGGCCAGTGTGGGGCTTGTGTCACACTTTCTAGTGGAATTAAGCAACTTCTCAACTGTTGAAAAACGAAGATTCTTGATTCCAAACATCCCAATAGTTTCTAAAACCTACTGTCACATTGCTATTACGGAGTATACTAAAAGTCTGTGCTTAATTTAGAACATGTTGAAACCACTCATCTTACTTTTTTATTGTGTATGTGTGTTTTCAGTTTGTCCTTGCCATCTTATTTTAGTAAATAGACTGCATTAAAGAATTTAAAAAAGATAAAAACTAGAAACACTTTAATATATTTGGATAATTATTTATTATCTAAATAACATTCAAACTAAATGATATTCAAACCACTGAATAAAGCCCCCTTTTACATATATACTATGCTATGCACACACACACACAAGCACACAGCACCAGCAGTGGCAGCAGCCATGTACCTCTGGAGGAAGTTCTTGCCAAAATAATAAGATGAGATATAAACAGTATGATTATTATGTTATTGAAGGGGAGTGACTAAATGCTATTACACACAGTGGTGATTCAGTATATTGTATTTTTGGGGGTAGAGTTTTAACATGCCTATGAAAGTTGCTCTTCAGGATCTTCAAAACAGATGGCTGAATACAGATGAGTACTCAGCCAGGTCATAAAGTCAGAGTAATGAGAAGCATTGGTACTTCTCAAGATTTCCTCAAGAGCCTTAAATACTGTTTAAAGAGCCTATATAGGTGGTTCACAATTATCTTCTCAAACATATTTGTCTCCAACACACGTTAACCTACTCCCATCAGCATGAAACAAACTTTTCTGGCATTGCTTCTTTGTACAAATAATTCTCTTGCCTGTAAATACTTCTACTCTTTCTGTGTCTGTCAACATTTTAATGCTCTCTACTCACACAGAGCAGCCTGCTGGGCTCCATGGATCACAGAAGAGTCAGACATGACTTAGCGACTAAACAACTCACATAGCACCTCCTCAGTGAAGTACTTTTCAGTGACTCAGGGGAAGGTTGAGCAGTTACCCTCTCTGTTTTGTTAACACTGTTTATACCTGTCTTAAAGCACCTAACATGATAATATATGTTCTACCACTAAACTTCACAACATTTCCAGAGTTTTAGACAAGAACTAGAAATATAATTAGAAAACAGAACTAACCAACCAAAAGCTGGGGAAAAGTCCCTGCAGAGGAGGCAAATATATCCGTATAATTATATGCAAACTGAAGGTAATGATCATGGCCTAATTCATCTTTAAATTATCACTAGGCTGGGGCTTGATGTATAAAAGGCACACAATGAATATTTACTTAAGTGAATCAGGATTTCAGTGTTGGATTTCCTGATCATGAATAAAAGATATTTCCTTAAACAGGTATCTGTTCATGTCACTGCTACACTTTAGAAAAAAGGTAGAGGTTTATTATATAAATATATTTATTTACATAGTGATAAAAATAATTGCAACTATTAGTCAAAAATCTGGCCTTGAAAAATTCTAAGTATGGTTAAATCAGTTTCGAGTGTTTTCTTGGGATATTGATGCTTCCCAGGTGGTTCAGTGGTAAATAATCCATCTATCAATATAGGAGACTCAGGAGACGTGGGTTTGATCCCTGGGTCAGGAAGTTTCCCTGGGGGAAGAAATGGCAACCCACTCCGGTATTCTTGCCTGGACATGGACTAAGGAAACTGGTGGGCTACAGTCCACAGAATTTTTGCAAAGAATTTGCACTATTGAGCATGCACGCATATTAGGGAATACGTATTCCAGGAAAGAAGGAATCCCACAATCAAGTAAATTTAGGAAACAATGAGTTAAATGAAATTAAACAAGTTTCTTTATTGTATGACTTATCAAATCCTGGTATGTGTTGTAAATTTCTAAAAGGAGGGTGGAATGTGATTCATTTCCCAACCTTATTTGACAAAATCTTTTCATCAGAGAAGATCAGGTGACCATATAATTTATTGCTCAAACTGGGACACTTTTGAATGCATGAGCGTTAATATTTGTATCAGAACAATAGGTATAAATTGGGATTATGCCAGGAAAACCAGGATGTATGATCACCCTAATTCTACAGGATTAGTTTTCTTTTGGAATACACTTTGAGAAAAGCTAAACTAGCAAGTCAAAGCTGAAAACTATTTGTATGTTAATACACATCCAATATTAGTATTTGAGTGGATGGTAACAGCACATGAAAATTTCAAAACTATTAAACTATATTTCAATTTTCCCAGCACAACCATCCTCACCATTTTTACAACGTTTCCTTTGAAAGTCTATAATATGAATGATGGAAGTGATGATAGAATTGGGGAAGAACAGAACACAATGTAATTCCTCACTGAACAGCTAGGATTGGCCATATTGTAAATGATTTCGACTTTCAGGAAGGTAGCAGTACTTCACACTTTTAAGTAAGGATACAAAAACTCCATAAGCATGACACCGCTTAGAAGGAACCCAAGTTCCAGACTAGCACTGTCCCAGAAATACAACAGCCACTATGTAATTTTAACACTCCAATAGTCACCTTAGAAAATTCCTTAAAAATAACAAGTGGAGCTAACTTTAATATTTTTAACTGAACATAGCTATAGTAATTCAAGAATGTGAATGAGATATTTTCTTTCTCACTCTAAATCTTCGAAGTCTGGTGTGTATTTTACACCTACAGCCTAACTCAGTCGTCAACCACACTTCAAGTGCTCCGTAGCCGCATGGGGCTAGTGGTTACCATGTTGGAGAGCAATTTCTAGAACCACTGACATATTTTGTGTTTGGCTGTCCAGATGATTTCTGGGTGAAAATAAAATACATCATTGTGTTTAATAGTCGTCTGATTTTCCTGTCACTGTTGTTGTAAACACAAATACTTATTGAAGCAAACTAGGTAATGAGAATAATAGTAGTTGGCATTTCTTATTTTCCTACATGCTAGCCACTTGTATCAAGTGTTTTACATGCATTATCTAATGTAATCCCTGTGCCTGTGAGGTAGTTACTATTTGAATTCGTATTTTATGAGAGATAAAACTAAGGCTGAGAGAGAATAAATAACTTGCTCATGGCAGTCACTGATAAGACAAGGCCATGCAGTGCAGGATAAAACCAGGATACTGATCCAGCTGATCCATGCCCCAGCTTCAAATTTCTACTCAATCTCTTACCAAATGTGATCATCTGGTAAGTTATTTACAAAACAAAAGTTGTTTCTGATTTTGTTGAAAAGATTCAGTGAATATACTAATATAAAGATTTAGCACAAAACCTGTCACATATTAAGCTCAATGTTGGCCTCATTAGTACATTATTTCTGTTAGTGTTATGTTATTATAAATATTATGAAGTAGCAGAGCCAAGAATCAAACTCAGATCTATCTGATTTTATAATAATATATACTGTATTACAGCTAACTCAAAAAATTCAATACTATTGCTTTCCATTGTATGAGCTTTTGATGTGTACTCAATTATCTGTTTTTATTTTGCAAATTTCCCTAAGATGTTCCAAAGGTCAAAGAAACAGATAATGAGTATTCATGTTGTAAAAACCAGTCAAGGTAAATCAGTTTGAAATTTTTAGAAGAAAGGTATTTACATATATCCAAAAAACTGTAACTTATATGCTTTAAATTATTATGACATTTCAAGCAATTAGGCTTTATTCTTGTCTAAGACTATAATATTAAAATGTTTATGAAGAGATGAAACATTTGAAATAAATTTGAAAATTTTCAAACATACTCAAAATAGAATTTTATAATGAATCCATAAGTACCAATCACATAGTTTCAACAGCTGAAAGCACAATTTCATTTCATCTGTACACTTACCACCACCACCACTGTATTATTTTAAAGAAATTTCAGACATCATGTTATTTCACCTCTCATTATATTATATACTTCCAAAAGGTAAGAATTTCCTGTGGAAAATCTCAGTCTTATATTGAGTATACCATTGTTCTGTGCTGTTGGAGAAGACTCTTAAGAGCCCCTTGGACTGTGACGAGATCAAACCAGTCAATCTTAAAGGAAATCAACCCTGAATACTCATTGGAAGACTGATGGTGAAGCTGAACCTCCAAAACTTTTGGCCACCTGATGTGAAGAGCTGATTCACTGGAAAAGACCCTGATGCTGGGAAAGAGTGAAGGCAGGAGGGGAAGGGGTTGACAGAGGACAAGATGGTTGGATGGCATCACAGACTCAATGGACATGAATTTGAGCAACCTCCAGGAGATGGTGAAGGACAGGGAAACCTGGCAAGCTGCAGTTCATGGGATCGCAAAGAGTGAACGACAGCCATTGTTCGAAAGATAGATTTAATTTAAGAATCTCAGCTTCAATTCCCCCTCACTGCCACTTTCCTAAGAAATTTCCAGGTTATAGCAGTAATGTCAGCATTTCATTTGGTCCTGGACAATGGTCCTCAAACTTTTTGTTCTCAAAGCCCCTTTACAGGGACTTCCCTGGCAGTCCAGTGGTTGAGACTTTACCCTCCAGTGCAGGGGGTATGAGTTCAATCCCTGGATGGGAGCTAAGAGCCTACAAGCCTTAAAGCCAAAAAATCAAAACATAAAAAAGAAGCAATATTGTAACAAACTCAATAAGTACTCTAAAAATATGCTGTGCTCTATCACTTCAGGTATGTCCAACTCGTTGCAACCCCATGGACTGTAGTCCACCAGGTTCCTCTATCCATTGAATTTTCCAGGCAAGAATACTGGAGTGGGTTGCCATTTCCTTTTCCAGGGGACCTCCTGACCCAGGGATTGAACCCCGATCCCTGGGTTTATGAAGTACACTTCATTAAGAACATAGTTTTTCAAGCGCAATTGTAATTTTACTGTGGAGAAATGTAGTAGACACCACCTTTATGGAGCTGATGTCACCAAAATGGGAAACCAACATCATGTTCTCTTGATGTGAGGTCTGAGGCTATCACAGGATCACTTTTATTATACATGTTTCAAAATATTCATAATCTGCTTCTAATCACTAGAAAACTCACATCAAAAACACAGTATAAAACAATTGTCCCAGACTCTTAAAAAATTACTATCATGAAAGCCCATATGGGAAGAAAAGAGTGGGTAACTTGTTCTAATTTAAAGCACCTGAAAAAGACACGGCAATTACATGCAAAGCATACTCTTGAATTAGACCCTGGATTGGGCAATGATAGGGGGTGGACGGTGGAGATATAACATAAAGACAACTGTCAAAATTTAAATATGTATCATGTAATAGAAAATTAGTGTTAAATTTCATGAGTTTGATCATTGTATTACAATTTTTAAGAGGCAGTCCTTATTCTTAGTAAATATTAACTGAAGTAATTTGGAGTAAAGAAGTATGTCTGTGTCTCTCTCTAAAATGGTTCATGAAAACATTAATAATATTGATGGCAAAAGATAGAATAATAAAGCAAATGTGGCAAATATAAATAATTGATAAATCTGATTGAAGGGTACACAGGAGTTTCTTATGCTATTTATGTATTCTCTCTTATTTCAAAATAAGTAGTTAAAAAGAAAGATACTAATTTGGAATTTTAGAAATTCAACTAAAATTTCTCCCAATTATACTAAGTTATCAAAAGGTTTATAGAAAATAAACAAACACATTGATGAATAAAACTGCTCTAAAACCTTTCTTAACTTGCATTTTAAAAATATAAAGCAAAAAAATGGAAAATGGAAAAAGCTCACAATTGAATTAAAATAATTGTTACTTTTTAACACATATTCTGAACTGAATACTTTTTACCATACAAAGGTCTGTTTATACACTTATCTAGGCCACAGTCTAAAAGTACTTCACAGTTTTATGGAAATAAACATATAGTCTTATTATATCAATTCAAATTAACAAGCATGCAGTAAAATCTATTACATGTTATCAGTGGTACAAGTACCTGGAAAAATGAAAAACAGAAACACAGAACTTATCTTTAAGGAGTTTGTAATTTTATTAACCAAAAAATTTTTGCATCCATAATTTAAAAAGTCAAATAAATGCCATATGTTTTAGGGCTCAAATGTTAATTACCGGTCAGCCTTGTCCAATGGAAATAAAATACAGGTCACTTATGTGTTGATAGTTTTTAATTTTCTAGAGCCATACTTTAAAAAGTAAAAAGAAGTTAATTTTGAGAATATGTTTTATTCAACCCAACATATCCAAAATATTACTTCCACATACAATCAATATTAAAATTATTAAAATATTAAGATATTTTACATTTTTTAATATCAAGTCTCAGAAATCAGTATTTTATATTTACAGCACATTTACATTCAGATGAGCCACAATTCAAGTACTCAACAGACCAACATGAGCAGTGGCACACATGTTCTGAACACATCAAGAGTGATAGGATAATTTCTTCTATTAAAAAATAAACAAACAAAAGACACAAAGATCAGTGGAACAGGATAGACAGCCCAGAAATAAACTCACCCCACTTATGGTTAATTAATCTATGACAAAGGAAGCAAGAATATACAATGGAGAAAAGACAGTCTCGTTAACAAATGGACCTGGGAAAACTGGACAGCTACATGTAAAAGAATGAAATTAGAACATTCTCTAACATCACACACAAAAATAAATTCAAGATGGATTGAAGACCTAAATGTAAGACCAGATACTATGAAACTCCTAGAGGAAAATAGGCAGAACACTCTTTGACATAAATTGAAGTAATATTTTTTTGGGTCCCTTTCCTAAAGTAAAGGAAATAAAAGCAAAAATAAACAAATGAGATCTAATTAAACTGAAAAGTTTTGTATAACAAAGGAAACCATGGGCAAAAAGGACAATCTACTAAATGGGAGGAAATATTTACAAATGGTTATGACCAATAAGGAATTAATATCCAACATACATAAATAGCTCATACAACTCAATATCAAAGAAACAAACCTCTGAGCCACCAGGGAAGCCCAAGAAACAAACAACCCAACTAAAAAATAGAAGAACTGAATAGACATTTTTCCAAAGAGGAAATGCAGATAGAAACGGCTATATGAAAAGATGCTCAACATCACGAGTCATCAGTTCAGTTCAGTTCAGTCGCTCAGTCATGTCCGACTCCTTGTGGCCCCATGACTTGCAGCAAGCCAGGCCTACCTCTAAGCAAGAAAGTTCCAGAAAAACATCTATTTCTGCTTTATTGACTATGCCAAAGCTTTTGACTGTGTGGATCACAATAAACTGTGGAAAATTCTGAAAGAGATGGGAATACCAGACCACCTAACCTGCCTCTTGAGAAATCTGTATGCAGGCCAGGAAGCAACAGTTAGAATTGGACATGGAACAACAGACTGGTTCCAAATAGGAAAAGGAGTACGTCAAGGCTGTATACTGTCACCGTGCTTATTTAACTTATATGCAGAGTACATCATGAGAAACGCTGGACTAGAAGAAACACAAGCTGGAATCAAGATTGCTGGGAGAAATATCAATAACCTCAGATATGCAGATGACACCACCCTATGGCAGAAAGTGAAGAGGAACTAAAAAGCCTCTTGATGAAAGTGAAAGAGGAGAGTGAAAAAGTTGGCTTAAANAACCTGCCTCTTGAGAAATCTGTATGCAGGCCAGGAAGCAACAGTTAGAACTGGACATGGAACAACATATATGTTGAGATATGCCAAATACTTTGATACATATATAGCAATGTACATGTTTATATATTTACATGTAAAGCTAAAAATTCACATTGACTATAAATATCATCATTGTGAAAAATGTACTGATGTTTAATAGACATATTGTGTATATCTTATATATATATATACAAATATAGGTTTTTAGATGCAGATTTAGGGAGAATATGAATGAAGCTGCATTGTTTTATTTCAGTGTGACATGCACCAAAATAGGATTTCTTTCTTTCCTTTCTGGCTAAATTTGGCTTGAGGAAAGAACTGGCCTATGTAAAGAATAATGAGTCATGATTACATAGTAACTGATCTGCAGTAAACAGAAGGGCAAGAGGAAAGTGTGGTGCTTCTATGTGCATTAATAAAGCCATTTAAGAACGATACTGTTTAGGGTCAATTTAAACAAGTCCTATAATTTTCACCTTATTTATAGTGTAATAGTCTACGTGAAAGTTGCTCCATTGTGTCCAACTCTTTGTGAGTCCATGGACTATAGGCCACCAGGCTCGTCTGTCCATGGAACTCTCCAGGCAAGAATACTGAAGTGGGTAGCCATTCCCTTCTCCAGGGAATCTTCCTGACCCAGGGATCGAATCTGGGTCTCCTGCACTGCAGGCAGATTCTTTATGGTCTAAGCCACTGGGGAAGCCCATAGTAGTCTAGGTCTGTGCTAAAAAGTAAAACCAAAACCCCTCATTGCATGGAGACCAGATAACCATGATCACAGGACACAAATGCTCTAAATTCACTCTAGTATGACTGATGACACATATCCTCCCTATTTCACATCAAACACCATGTGACACAAAATTCCCTGGTCTGAAAAGAACTTTACTTTCCTTCAGCACAAGGGATAATATTTAGCTCAATATATTATTTTTAAAAATTTAAGTAATACGGCAGCACACAGGAAAATTTATATCATCAAATAATTGGTGAGATGTCATTACTTCAACTCCGCCTCTTAGTGAGAGGCGCAGGTACAAAAAGTGTATGAAATAATAATAACAGTACTGTGTCAACCCTGCGGCGGCTTCAGCAAACAGACTGCATCCTCCCAAGAAGACTCGACCTCAAAGCAATCACATTTCATGGTCTTTGCAAAAAACTGAGTAAATTCTAGATTCCAGCAAAGAGAAATGTATGGATGAAAGATAAGTAAACACAGGAGTAAGTCTTAATACAGCACATGCTGTTATATAGTTTGGAAACACACTGCACTTCCACTGAACAGATAATGCAGAGTGATGGAAATCAAGCAGCGGCAAGCTCTGTCGTGGGTGTGGTTCACTGACGGCGTGAGGCAGAGGGGCATCTGGCCACCCCGCAGATGATATGCTGATACTACGCAAAGAAAAGCCTACTGCTGCTGTTCTGTGAGACCAAATGGTAACAGAGGCCTCTGATTAATGCTAGAGAAGAAGATATTTAGGGTCAAAGAAGTGATATTTTCTTCCCGACCTTATTGATATGTTATTCTGCAAGAGATGATAAAAAGGATAAAAGAATATTAACTTCAGACTTCATAGGAAGCCCTAAGTTAATTAAAAACTTGCCAGTATAAAAAGAAGATGGGGGAAATTACTTTTCTATGACAAATGATGGTCTAGAAATAGAAAAATAGTAAGATTCTGAGTACAACACAAGAGCCAAACCACTAAACTGGCATGGCCTTTCTAAAGAGCAATTTGGAAATTCATTTCAAAAGCCTTAGAAAAATCTGAGTATCTTTTGAATCAGCTGCTTCACATCTAGAAAATGGTTCTAAGAAAATAATCACAGATCCACTTATCAATCAAGACATAATTTATAAGAATCATTTATAAAACAAAAATAAAACAAAATGGGAACTATCAAATGATGAACAACAGCAAACATTTCTCTCCCATCTCTACTTCAGGAAATGTAGCAGGACCGCATGAGTCAGCATTTTAGATGCCAGGCACAGCGTGAGAAAGACCCGGACGCAAAGCCTGCCTCTGCAGCTTGCGAGTTTGGAATGTTTAGAATAATCATGTACCCAAAATTTATAGTAGTATATATATATACATAGTAGGAGAAGGATGTTTAAAAGTATCTTCTTCTGGACGTATGATCAGTTTTGTCAATGAAATTTATGAAAAAAACCATCTTTCTGAACTGATTTGTGCAGCTTCAGCATATACCAGATCTTTACATATACTTGGATCTCTAACCTATTCAGTAGATCTATTTCAGTGTTAATCTATACTGATCTGATCATGGGAAATTGATATTAGGTAGTACATGGTTTACAGTTGTCCCACACTGAAATATTTCAAAATTAGGGGCCATATTCTTGGATCTACTCTTCCATTGGTACTTTAGAAATAAAAGGAAAGAGGATGGTGGGAGAAACTATTATGATTTCTAATAAATTCTTCAAAAAGAATATGTAGGTTGACATGAGCAGAGGAGAAGAAGAGGACCAGCAAGAAAGCAAAAAGCAATTGTCTAAGGCTGACGTGTATCCGAGTCTTAAGAGAGTATTGAGGTGTCCTCACATCTTAATATTCTTGCTTTTCCACCCTTGCCTGCTTTAGAGAAGATTCGGTTATAGCCAAATGGGTAAGACAAATTTAAGAAATGTGTGTCATAAAGGATCCAAACAGCAAGTCAAGATGAAGGGCCAGAGTAGTACCATGTACCGCCTCAGGGATTCCCAGTATTTTTCAGGTAAAGGATCCCCTTTTTAATGCCAAGAATCTAAACAGAACCCATAGGATATAGTAAGTGGCCTTTGGGATTCACTGGTTGAAAAATATATAATAAAATCTACAGTATTACAATTGCAGTAAAGCTTTCATATAAACATATTCATCATAATGGTAGCCAGAATATATAGTTACACTTCACCATCCAAAGTTCAGTCTGCTACTCAGATACTGTTTTGCCCAAGGTAAGTTGTAAACTCTCAATTTTATTGTAAAAAATAATTTTTATTTACCAGATAAATTGCTCTGACTTCTAAAATTAGTCCAATTTTCTACTTAAATCAATATTATTAATAATAAATTATCACCGTAATCGTAAATGTAGGGCTATTAAACCACTTAAAGTAAATATGTTAATATTCTGCATTCAATATGAATTTTTAAACACACTATTGAGTATAATTTAAAAAACTAGAGTTAAACCNCTTCTAAAATTAGTCCAATTTTCTACTTAAATCAATATTATTAATAATAAATTATCTCCGTAATCGTAAATGTAGGGCTATTAAACCACTTAAAGTAAATATGTTAATATTCTGCATTCAATATGAATTTTTAAACACACTATTGAGTATAATTTAAAAAACTAGAGTTAAACCATAATAAAAATATCTAAAACCCTTAAGAATGGAGAAGGTCACAAATCATAAAAGAAAAATGCTAGTGCTGGTCAACTGTGTATGAGCTTTGTTTTTTAAGCTGAGATTTTTCAGGGACTTTCCTCACCCATCCTGTTTGGCTAAAGTTTCAGTAGACTGCTATAGACCTAAATGTGTGTATCCCCCCAACATCCACGTGTTGAACTCTAACCCCAGTGTGATTGTATTAGAAGGTGGGGGCTTTAGGAGGCTACCAGGTCACAAGGGTGGCAGCTTAGTGCCCTTCGAAAAAAGACAGCAGATTGAGGTCCCAGCAGAGAAGGCTCCCTACGAATCAGGACTGGGTCCCTCACAGGACACTGAATCTGCTAGCACCTTGATCTTGGACTTGTCAGCCTGCAGAACTGAGAGAAACAACTATCTGTCGTATATAAGCCACCCATCTGCAGTATTTTGTTACAGCAGCCTGGATAGGCTAAGAAAATGACACTACATATCTTTCTGATATTTATACTTACAACTATCTGATGGAGATGAGTTTTAAATGCTGGCAAAACAAATAACTATGTACTCTTAATTTCACCAAACTATAAGTAGGTAACCTGAGATTGATCTGCAAAAGAATAAACTTCACATTCAAAATGTGCCAAAATTACAGATTTCTAGGTTTCAGGACATTAGCTCTGCAATAAGACAGTTCCACAGCAAGGAACAACTAATGTCTTCCTATGAAATAATGGTCTTTACACAGTAAATTTTGGGTAAAGGCCACCCCAGCAGCTCACCACAACCTTTCCTTCTTTGAGTTCTTAATATCATCTCAAGTGCGTCTAGTCAAGGCTATGGTTTTTCCTGTGGTCATGTATGGATGTGAGAGTTGGACTGTGAAGAANGCAATAATGAAATAAGAATCTGCCACTTGGTACATTGAAATACAAACAAGATGTCCTTCTGTTACACTGGAAATTCATCTCAAATGCATGTGCATTTCTGTTTGTTAAACAGGAGGTGTAGTGAATGATTAGCAAGCTGGTTCTTCTAACTTTCCAAACTATGTACACAATAGGTATGTCTGATATATAAACACCGTGCAGATATATGCATGAATACAATGGAGTCTAATGTCAGGAACAGTGAACAGTGAAAGTTGCTCAGTCTTGTCCGACTCTTTTCGACCCCATGGACTATTAGCCTGTCAGGCTCTTCAATCCATGGAATTCTCCAAGCAAGAATACTGGAGTAGGTTGCTGTTTCCTTCTCCAGGGGATCTTCCCAACCTGGGATCAAAACCAGGCCTCCTGCATCGCAGGCAGACTCTTTACTGAGTCACCAGGGAAGCCCAGTGTCAGGAACACACACTTAATCAGGTTTGGGGAAACATTGGAAGCAGGATTTTGATACACGAAGACAATCTTGTGACTCTGAAAGGAAGGAAGACCTGTGAAATGGACTGAGCTTTGAAAATAAAAACATGGATCTAAGAGCCGATGCCCTAAATCTACATGAACCAGTGTCCACCTATCCCCCACCCCTCCATACTCCCTCTCCCAGCAGAATTACATCTTTTTGTGGGGAGGACGCTGAAGGAAAGAAGTTAATAAAAAAATTGCTTTCTATGTGCTTTTTTTAAAAAAGAGACAAAACAAAATTTAAAAATCCCACAATGTATTACTGAAAAAGCTACAGGTGGAGATCTAGTACACAGCATCACTGTGCAAATTACAACACACTTGTATAAACATGCAAAATAAACTGCAGAAACATACAAACTGATACATCCTATTAATTTAAGAATATTTACCAGTTCAGGAACATGTAGCAAATACCTTATAGATCCTGGCAGTGGTTTGGAAAGGGCAAGGAACGGGGCATCTGGGATGGAAGTGAAAGTCGGTCAGTCGTGTCTGACTCTTTGCAACCATGGACTGTATAGTCCATGGAATTCTCCAGGCCAGAATACTGGAGTGGGTAGCCTTTCCCATCTCCAGGGGATCTTCCCAACCCAGCAATCGAACCCAGGTCTCCCTCATTGCAGGCAGATTCTTTACCAGCTGAGCCACAGGGGAAGCCCTCTGGGATGGAGGAGGCAGAAATAAAACTAGTGAGAGCTTTGCATGACAAAGGTATCAGAGAGTTTAGGAAGAGGCAGAGATGGCTGAGACCTGGGTTCAGAGACATTTGTAGGGGCAGGGGCACAGTTGTCACACTGCAAAAGGCTGAGGGCCAAGTGGGAGGGGAGGCATGGAGACAGTGCCTACAGTTGAGATATATTTGGGTGAGGAAGTCAGAGTCTAAACCTGCACTGTCCCACATGGTAGTTGCTAGTCCTGTGTCTTTTATTTCTTTTTTCCTGCTTAATTGCTCTGGCTAGGGCTTTCAGTGCTATATTGAATAAAAGCAATAAGAGTGGGCCCCCTTGTCTTGCTCCTAATCTTAGAGGAAAAGTTTTCAGTGTTGAATACATTAGCTGTGGGTTTGTCACATATGGCCTTTGTTACATGAAGTGCATTTCCTCTAAGTAGCAGTTTGAGAGGTTTTTTTTTTTATCATGAAAGGATGTTGAAGTTTGTCAGACATTTTTTCTGCGTCTATTGATCTTTTATTCCGGGTTTCAGTGTTTTAATCAAAGTTAGCAAGGTTTTGGGAAGGGGGGGTTACAAAAACAAAGTCAGCATTTTCTGTAGACCAAGGGCAGAGTTACAAGGTTCTTGATTTTTCATCATGATTGGAAGATTGTTTTGATGTGATTTTTTTATATGATTTTTGCCCATCATTTTATTAATGTGATATATCAAATTGATTAATTTGCAGATGTTGAACTTGCTTGCATCCTTAGACTAAATCCCACTTGATCATGGTGTGTAATCCTTTTCATGTATTGTTGAGTTTGATTTGCTATTTTTTTTTTTGACTGTGCCACAGTGCATGTGGGATCTTAGTTCCACAGGCAGGGATCAAACCCAAGCCACCTGCAGTGGAAACGCAGAGTCTTAACCACAAGTCCCTGATTTGCTAATATTTTGTTTACATTTCACATTTAACTTCATCTGGAATATTGGCCTGTAATTTTCCAAGTAGCTATTAAAACTTAAAGAACTAAAATAAAATACCATGAAAAATTCTGTTCCTCAGTCTCATTGGACACTTTTTTTTTTTTTTTGGCTGCACTGGGTCTTCGTTGCTGTGCATGGGCATTCACTAGTTGCAGAGAGCAGGGGCTACTCTGTAGCTGTGCGAGAGCTTCTTGTTGCCTCGGCTTCTCTTGTTGCAGAGAGTGCTGTATGGCACGTGGGCTTCAGTAGTTGTGACACGAAGTCTCAAGGGTTAGTTGCCCGCAGCATGTGGGATCTTACCAGACCCAGAGCTAAATCAGCGGCCCCTGACTTGCAAGGCAGATTCTTAACCACCAGACCACCAGAGAAGCCCTCACTGGACACATTTAAAGCACTCAACCGCCAAATGTATTAATAACTAGTGGCTACTGTATTGGAAAACACATTCTTATCAGAGAAAGTTCAATTGGCCATCATTGCTCTAAAGTATCTCTAAAAACACATTTCAGAGATTTGGGGAAATGTTGATATGTGCTCTGGTGTTAGATGATACTGACAAATGATCGAATCTTTTGTTAGGTGTGAAAATGTCCTTATATTATATAGGAAAACGTCCTTATTTTCCAGAACTTTGTGTTGTAGTCTTTAGAGATGAAAAACAGTGGTAGTAAGATTGAGAAAAGATGATGTGAGGACGCACATGGTGGTCCAGTGGCTAGGACTTTACATTCCCAATGCAGGGGCCTGGGTTCAAACTCTGGTTAGGGAACTAGCTCCCACGTGCCATGAATAAGACCTGATGCAGCCAGATAAATTTTAAAAAGGAAAGAAAAAAGGGAGATGGTGTCTTTAAAGTATGTAAGACAAAACCAGACTTACAGCAAATCCTCAGTAAACGTGAGTGGTCAGTAACTTAAAAGTTTGGAGGAAGGACAAATTGGGAAAAAATATTTGGTACCCATTTCGTAACCATATGGTAAGCTTCCTTAGTATATAAAGAGCTCCTAGGGGAGTTCCCCGGTGGTCTAGTAGTTAGTGTCGAGTCCTGCCCCTAGGGCCACAGGTACAAGGCCTTGCACCAAGGCCATAAAAACGGAGCCCAGAACAGAGGTCACCTTTGAAGCTGATTGAGCCCCTTTGTAACCATTGCCAAAAGCCCCCCGATATCACTAACAAGCTGATATCAGTTAGGCAAAGATGCCCACTGCAGTTAACACCCTCTAGCACCCTGAGCAGTCATCTAACGCCACCCTTCCAGCAGGAATTTTCTTTGCCTTGAGTCTATTAACTCATGAAAGCTGTCAACTCTCCCTGGTCTGTCAGGAGGTTGGCCCCCTGAGCTCGCAGTGCCCATGTTTTCTCTGCTCTTTGTTCTTAATAAAAGCTCGCTCCCTTCTGAAATGCTCTGTTTCTGGAAATTCTTTTCCAACCTGCACTCAGACTGCCTCAACAGTTGGGATTCTGAGCCTTCACTGTCACGGCTCAGGTTCAGTCCCTGAGAAGGGGCTCAGATCCTGCAAGCCATGTGGAGCAGCCAAAAAGACATTTTTAAATGAACAGCACAACCAAAAACAAAACAAACAAACAAACAAAAAAAACCCTCCTATAAATCAGGAAGGAAAAGATCAACAAAGAATAATGGGCAAGGAAGGTGACCAGAATGGAAAAAGAAAACTATAAATAGCTCTTAACTACATGGAACTATGAAAATATGTTCTGCCTTGCTTGTGGTAAGGGAAATGCAAATTTTCTCTGTCCTGAGATAACATTCTCTGCTGCTACTATTGTCAAACATCCAGGATTTGATGATACCCTCTTGGTAAAGCTGAAGGGAAACAGGACTCTTCCCTGTGTGTGGAGGGAGTATGAGTTAACCTAACCCTCAAAGGGGGAAATTTGGTGATATCTGTGAAAATTACAAATGCACATAATCTTCGAGCCAGAAATCTCACTTTGCGGAATTTATCTACAGCGACACTCGCGTGTGTGTGAAATGATGTTTGTATAAGAGTCTTCACTGCAGTGTTAACCTAAGAACAAACGACTGAAAATATGTTTGTCTCCAGCCTTGAAATTCACTATGGGGCGTCGAAGTGGCAGAATACTTTGTGGTTACAGAAAATGACGAGTGCATAAAGACAGCTTTGGGAAGGAGAGATGGCCAGCATTTGTTGTTAAGTATGTGGGGACGTGGGGGAGGAAAGAAGGTGTTGAAGAGTATGTAAAGCCTGCTACCTTCAACTGAAATTCTGACACATTCTACCACATGGACGAGCCTATTATGCTGAATACAGGAAGCTACACACAAAAGGGCAAATACTGTTTGGTTTTAATTTGTAAAGTATGTAGAATAAGTAAATTCACAGAGACAAAAGGTAGAATGGTGGTGACCAGAAGCCGGGAGGGGAGTAGGGAATCGCTGTTTAATCGGGTACAGAGTGTCGGCTAGGGAAAGTGAAAAGTCCTGGAGCTGGATGATGGTGAAAGTTACACGACAATGTAAATGTGCTTAATGTCGCTGAACTGTGTACTTTAAAATGGGTAACATGGTAAATTTTTATGTTTTATATATATATAACCACAATAAAAAGAAACTTTTTAATGTTACCTTTAACGTAAAAGCAGGTGTGTGGGAGGAGGGACTTCCCTGGTAGTCCTGTGGCTAAGACTCTGGGTTTTCAATGCAAAGGGCCTGGGTTCCATTCCAGGTCGAGGAACTGGATTCCACATGCCTCCTGCAACTAGAGACCCCACTTTGCAACAAAGATCAAAGATTCTGAGTGCCTCTACTAAGACCTGGAGCAACCAAATAAATAAATAAAAGCAGGTATGTGTGAGTGGGTTGGGGGATAAGGACTCAAATTTGGATTTCTTTTTATATGTGCCCAGAAATTCTGGGAAGATATTCAGGAAATCAAGAGCAGTGAGTTACCTGTGGGGGAAGGGAGGGTAACTAAGACTTGAGAGGAAGATCCTGCAATATAACCTTACACTTTGTTGAAGCATGAGAATGTGTTAACTGTTCAAGAATAAAATTAGTTTACAAATCCGGAGAATGGTTCTATTTAGGATTGGTAAGATTTTATTTTATTTATTTTTAAAAAGTCTGTATTGAATTTTTTACAATAGTTTTATTTTTTATTTTTTTGGCCGCGACGCACTTGGGGTCTTAGCTCTCTGTGGTTGTTCAGTGACTCAGTCGTGTTCGACTCTGCCACCCCTGGAAAGCAGCTCAGCAGGCTTCCCTGTCCTTCACTATCTCCCCGATCAGGTATCCACTGCTTTGGAAGGCTAAATCTTATCCACTGGACCGCCAGGGAACTCCCGCTTTACTTCATTAATTTATTTTTTACTTCACATCCTCATGACATGTGAGATCTTAGTATTCTGACCAGGGATTCAACCCTTGACCCCTGCATTGGAAGTGTGGAGTCTTAGCCACCAGACCACTAGGGAAGTCCCCAGGACTGGAAAGACGAGTGCATTTTTATGCTGACCATGATAATGATGATGATGATAACAATAATGATATTGGTGTGTGCATGCCCAGTCTCTCAGTCGTGTCCGACTCTTTTTCTACCCCACGCACCATAGCCCACCAGCCTCCTCTGTCCTTGGGATTTCCAGGCAAGAATCCTGGAGCAGGTTGCCCTTTCCTACTCCAGGGGATCTTCCCAACCCAGGGATCAAAGCCGCATCCCCTGGGTCTCCCACATCGCAGGCAGATTCTTGCCTGTTGAGCCACCAGGGAAGCCTACAGTGAGATTGCTAGCAGATTACCTTTTGAAATTCTTCTGTAGCTTCCTATGGCTGCTGTAACCGTTCATCATAACCAGATGTCTCCAACAATGCAGATGTATTCCCTCACAGCTCTGGAGGCCAGAAGTTCAAAATCAGCAAGGTGTCAGCAGAGCCGCGGCTCTCTCCAAAGCCTCTTTTGTTTGCCATTTTAGTCACTGAGTTGTGTCTGACTCTTTCAGGGATTTCTCAGGCAAGAATACTGGAATGGGTTGCCATGTCCTTCTCCAGCGGATCTTCTCAACTCATGGGTCGAACCTGGGTTTCCTGCACTGGCAGGTGAGTTCTTTACCAATAAGCCATCAGAGAAGACCAAAAGGCCTAGGGAGGATCTTTCCTTGTCTCTTCCAGCTTCTGTGGCTCCTGGCATGACTTGGGCCTCTTTTGATTACATTGCTCCAATCTCTGCCTCTAGCTCCACTTGGCCTAATCTCTTCTGTCTGTGTTAGATTTAGGGCCCACCCAGATGATCCAGGATGATGTCATTTCAAAGTCTTTTACATCTGTAAAGACCCTTTTTTTTCTGGGACTTCCCCCAGTAGCTAAGACTCCCGAGCTCCCAATGCAGGGAGCACCGGTTCCATCTCTTATCAGGGAACCAGATTCCACAAGCCACAGCTAAGAGTTCAAACACTGCAGCTGAAGATCCTGAGTGCTGCAAGAAGACTGAAGGTCTTGTGTAATGCAACTGGGCTTCCCAGGTGGCGATAGTGCTAAAGAACCCGCCTGCCAATTCAGGAGACATAAAACTGTGACAAACCTAGACACCGTGTTAAAAAGCAGAGACATCACTTTGCCAACAAAGGTCGGTGTAGTCAAAGCTATGGTTTTTCCAGTAGTCATGTATGGATGTGAGAGTTGGACCATAAAGAAGGCTGAGCGCCGAAGAATTGATGCTTTCAAACTGTGGTGTTGAAGGGGAGATCAAACCAGTAAATTCTAAAGGAAATCAGTCCCGAATATTCATTGGAAGGACTGATGCTGAAACTGAAGCTCCAATACTTTGGCCACCTGATGGAAGGAGCTGACTCATGGGTAAAGACCCTGGTGCTCGGAAAGATCGAAGGCAAGAAGGGAAGGGTCAGCAAAGGATGAGTTGGTTGGATGGCATCACTGACTCAAAGGACAGGAGTTTGAGCAAATTCTGGGAGATAGTGAAGGACTGGGAAGCCTGGTGTGCTGCAATTCATGGTGTCACAGAGTTAGACACAACTGACCGATTGAATAACAACAAAGAGGCGAGGGTTCGATCCCTGGGTCAGGAAGATCCCCTGGAGAAGGGCATGGCAACCCATTCCAGTGTTCTTGCCTGGAGAGTTCTATGGACAGAGAAGCCTGGCATACTATGACTGACTTAGCACGCACGCACGTACAGCAACCTGGCACAGCCAAACAGATAATACTTTTTTAAAAAACCCCTCTTTTCCCAAATAAGATCACATTACAAGTCCTGGGGGTTAGGACGTGGATATATCTTTCTGCAGTTCAGCATTCAACCTGCTTCCCTTACTGGTTGCTATGCCCAGTGGTAAGCATTTACATCACTTCACCCAAGTCCTCAAACAGTCCCATTAAGTAATATAGGCTTATTATCTCCATCTTCCCAGTGAACTCAGAGAGGCGCCATACCTTGCTCATGAGAAGTGGCATTTGAACCCAGCTCTGTTGGGCTCAAAACTCTGATTCTATGTGAGGCACAGAAAGAGGCTTCTGGTCTTGGGACAGTCCATTAAAGGCAAACAGTCAGAGAGCGAATATTTTCTGGTGTATTTGTTCATCAGCAACTCCTGGGCCAAGATCAGGGATACGGAGAAAAGGGCAGAAGGGTGTGGCCCTGGAGAGTAGCCGGGAAAAGAGGCAGAGGAGGGGTGAGGATTATTCATCAGGCCTTTGGAAGCAGTACAGTCAGTTCTGACTCCTGCCTTCTGGAGTGTTGCCCTTGGCTTTGGGGGCAACTGAGGCCAGGAGTTTGTCATGAAGAAAGGACAAAGGAATAGATTTAGAATCCAAAGGGGATGTGTTAAGTAGAAATAACATTTAATTAAGTAGCACTTACTGCGTGCCACAGACTTTTACAAGAATTTGACGCACTCATTGAATCTTCCTCGTTTTGCCGATGAGGAAACTGAGGCCCAGAGATGTTAAGTGACTTGTCAAAGGTCACACAGCAGGACCTAGGCATAGATGGGATTCGAACTCAGCTCTGCCCATCACCAGAGCCCCTATGGATGATTTTTTTAAATAGAGGTGAAATTAAAAATAAATAAATTGAGGTGAAACTGCCATAATATAAAATTAACAGTGTTAAAGGGAACAATTCAGTGGTATTTGGTAGAACCCTAATGTGAAACCATCACCTCTGTCTAGTTCCAAAATGGTTTCATCATCCTAAGATATACCTGGTAACAATCACTCTTGATTCTTGCCTCCTCCCAACCCTTGGCAACCACAGTCTGCCTTCAGCCTCTGTGGGTGTGCCTCTTCTGGACATTTTCTATCCATGGGGTCATACATGATGCGACCTCTGATATCTGTCTTCTTTCTCTCAGCATTACGTTCTCAGGGTTCATCCACACCGTGTTATTTGTCATTGCTTCCTTCCTTTTTATGACTGTGTGATATTCCATTGTTTGGGATGGACCACGTTTTGTTTATCCATTCATCTCTTGCTGGGAGTCTGGGTTGTTTTCACTCTTTGGCTATTGTGACCAGTGAGAATCTGAACATGTGTGTACATGTAACATTAAAATGGTCAATGTGGGGACTTCCCTAGTGGTCCAGTGGCTAAGACTCTATGCTCCCACTTCAGGGGGCCCGGGTTCAATCCCTGGTCGGGGAACTAGACACCACGTGTGGCAACTAAAGATCCCAGATGCCGCGACAAAGATCAAAGATCTCGAATGTTCCAATTAAGACTCAGTGCAGCCAAATAAGTATTTTTTGTGAAAGGTGGTCCATTTTATTTCATAGGAATTGTACCTCAATGCTTATTTATTTTTGGCTCTGCTGGGTTCTTGCTGCTGTGTGGGCTTTGTCCAGCTGTGATGGGCAGGGGCTACTTTCTGGATTCTGGGTGTGGGCTTCTCTCACTGCAGGCTCTAGGGTGTGGGCTTCAGTAGTTACAGTTCCCGGGCCCTAGAGCACAGGCTCAGTGGTTGAGGCCCACGGATTTAGGTGGCCCACGGCATGTGCAGTTTGCCAGGACCAAGAATTCACCCCTGCACTGGCAGGTGAATTCTTAACCACTAGACCACCTAGGAAGTCCAATATTTCTCTTTTTCTTAAGTAATGTTATCAGCTGAGAGGGCCCAGAAGCAGCAACGTCAACCTCTACCCCCAGTAGCCACAAGCAGACTCAACATCCCGATCTTGACTTCTCAATCTTGCCAGCACTCTCCAGTAAAGGAAACCCAGGAAAGGAATTCCCAAATCTTTGGAAAAATGGCTGATTCTAGGACTGGGGCAGGGAAAATGTAAGATGAGCCTGGAACATCGTGTGATGCCAGAAAGTAAGGAAGTACTCAAAAAGAAATATGGAATCATGTCAAAAGAGCAGTGCCTGAGAGAAAATGCTCAGAGCAGTGGCCAACTGAAAGAGCTCCCCATGGCCAAAGCTAAACAATTTGGATGGAGAAATAAACAATAATAGTATTTGATTTTCACCCAAAGAATAAAAAAACTCTTCATGAGTCCATATTGGTATAAATAAATGATGGCGCAAGTAAATAAATGGAGATGAATCAGCTCTTCCTTACAGAAGAATTCCAAAGAATAAATAATAACAAATGCAGAAGGAGAGAGGTAAATGGAAACTTACTAGTAAACAAATAGCACAGTAATAATTTTTGCACACACAATCCACCAACGAAGGCTAAACTCAGTGGATGGAATGGGAAACAGGATCTTTGCATCACCTCAAAGCGTCTCACACAAAGTATTTCTTGGCTAGTATGGTTTTGACATTGCAGTTGTTCCGTCACTAAGTCGTGTCCGACTCCTTGTGACCCCACAGACTGCAGCACGCCAGGCTCTGCTGTCCATCATCTCCCAAAGTTTGCTCGAATTCATGTCCATTGAGTCAGTGATGCTATCTAACCACCTCATCCTCTGTTTAACATACGTCCACAAATTCTACCATACTCCTCCTCCAGACAGTGGAGCTTAATTCCCTCACTCTGGGTGAAGACTGGGAATGTTCTGTTTCTGGACCTGAGTAATGGATGCAGAAGTGTGTTCTGTTTGTGAAAATCCTTCTGATATCCACTGATGTCTGGGCACTTTTCTGTATGCATGTCACACTTTGATAGAAAATGCAAGTTGCTGGAATGGAGAGGGAAAAAAGGAAAAAAAAAAAAAGAAACAGATTCAGTTTTGATTCAGAGATTCAGTTATCTTTTTCAGAGATGCCCTGTTGGTGTACAAACTAATGAAAACCAGGACTTCCCTGTGGTCCAGCGGTTAAAAATCCTCCTGCCAATGTAGGGGACACAGGTTAGATCCCTCGTCTTGGAAGATTCTACATGCTGAGGGGCAACTAAGCCCATGGGCTACAACTACTGAGCCCCTGTTCCGCAACAAGAAAAGCTACCACAATGAGAAGCCACGCACCGCAACTAGAGAGGAGACCCCACTTGCTGCAACTAGAGGAAGCCCAAGAGCAGCAACCAAGACTCCCCCCAAAAATAAAATAAAAAATAAACTAATGAAAAGCAGAGAGATGATGACAGCTGAAGCAGGATGCTGGTTACCTGGGCATGGAAGAAGGACTTGTGATGGGGGGCGGGGGGGGGGGACATCGGTGGAGCCGGCACTATCCTCCTGATCTGGGTAATGACGACACGAGTGTTAAAAAATCATGACTTAAAATAATATATTCATTTATTTGGTTGTGCAAGGTCTTAGTCACAGCATGCGGAATCTTTCGGTTTCAGTATGCGACCTCTCAGTTGCCACAGCTGGGATCTATTTCCCTGACCAGGGATCGAACCCAGGCCCTCTGCATCTGGAGGCTGGAGTTCTAGCCCCTGGACCACCAGGAAAGTCTTTGAATCACTAGTATTTTTTAATTGCACAAATTGAGATTTTTTTTTTTTTTTCATATTTCGGTGGTGTCCTAGAGCCGGTTTATACTGACTCGTGAGAACGGATTAATAACTTTTCAGGAAATTGCCTATATCACAGTAACATCATGTTGGTAGCTTGAAATTGGCCAGAAACCTGTAACTGCTACAAATCAGGACCTTTTTATTTTTGGAGAGGCCCTTGAGTTGTTTTTCTTTTTTTTTTTTTTTGCCTTGTTGTTTTTTCATATTTTTAAAAATTGAACTATAGTTGATGTACAGTGTTGTGTTAGTTTTAAGGGTACACACATATATACACACGTGCATATACATATGTGTGCTGTGCTTAGTCGCTCAGTCGTGTCCGACCCTTTGCGACCCCTTGGACTATAACCTGCCAGGTTCCTCTGTCCATGATTCCCCCCAGGGAATCTTCCTGACCCAGGATCGAACCCAGATCTCCAGCATTGGAAGTGGATTCTTTACCATTTAAGCCACCAGGGATGCCCATATCGAATATGCATTATTTTTCAGATTCTTTTCCCTTGTAGGCTATTACAAAATATTGAGCATAGTTCCCTATATATAGTAGGTCCTTGTTGGTTATCTATTTTACGTACAGTAGTGTATATATGTTCCCCTGGAGGAGGGCATGGCAACCCTCTCCAGTATTCCTGCCTAGAGAATCCCATGGACCGAGGAGCCTGGCGGGCCACAGTCCATGGGGTCTCAAAGAGTCGGACATGACTGAAGTGGCTTAGCACGCATGCATTCGGGCTGTCTATATTAACCCCAACCTCCTAATTTATCTCTCCCCTACTCCTTGGATGACCGTAAGTTTGTCTTCTATTTCTGTGTGTCTATTTCCACTTTGTAAGTAAGTTCCTTTGCACCTGGAGAGCCCACTGCTAAGCATTGCCCCACACAGGACAGTTAGTCTCTAAATGGAGTGGGTAGCCTTTCCCTTCTCCAGGGCATCTTCCTGACCCATGGTTCAAATCTGGGTCTCCTGCGTTGCAGGCAGATTTTTTACCATCTGAGCCACCAGGGAAGCCCATGTATGATATTAGTTAAACATATAAAAACTAATTCATGTCGATGTATGGCAAAACCAATACAGTATTGTAAAGTAGAATAAAGTAGAAATAAACAAATAAATAAATAAAAATTTTAAAAAAATATTTTTTAAATTATGGCAACCTACACATACTGGGAGGGATAGGGGGCAGGAGATGGGGACGGCAGAGGATGAGATGGCTGGATGGCATCACTGACTCGATGGACGCAAGTCTGAGTGAACTCCGGGAGTTAGTGATGGACAGGGAGGCCTGGCGTGCTGCGATTCATGGGGTCGCAAAGAGTCGGACACGACTGAGCGACTGAACAGAACTGAACTAACACATAACATGAAATATATCATAGTAACCATTTTAAGTGTCCAGTTCAAGGAACAGTTCATTCACATGGCTGTGTAACCATCACCGCCATCCATCTTCAGAACTCTTCATCCTGTGAAACTGAAACTCTGTCCCCATTATTTTTAAACAATTCTTTAAAAATTTTCCCCGGAGGGGGAGATAAACCAGGAGGTTGGGACTGACATAAACACACTACCCTAAATAAAAGAGACAACTAATAAGAACCGGCTGTATAGCACAGGGAACTCTACTCAATACTCTGTAGTGACCTATATGAGGAAAGAATCCAAAAAAAGCAGTGTATATATATATATATATATGTGTGTGTGTGTGTGTGTGTATAACTGATTCACTTTGCTGTATACCTGAAACTAACACAACATTGTAAATCAACTATACTCCAATAAAGACTTTTTAAAAACTTTTTTTTTTCCTTTTTGGAGAGCATGGTCTCTGNTGTGTGTGTGTGTGTGTGTGTATAACTGATTCACTTTGCTGTATACCTGAAACTAACACAACATTGTAAATCAACTATACTCCAATAAAGACTTTTTAAAAACTTTTTTTTTTTCCTTTTGGAGAGCATGGTCTCTGGAGCCAGAGGCTCTGTTTAAACTTCAATCTCCACTTTCACCTGCTAGCTAACCTTGGACACCTTATGTCACTGTTGGTTCCTCATCTGTAACGTGGAGACAATCTTAGTCCCGATCTCATAGTCCAGTGATTCTCTAAAGTGTGGTTTCTGGAGACTTCCCTGGTGGTCCAGGGGATAAAACTCCACACTCGCAAGGCATGGGTCCCAGGTTCAATCCCTGGTCAGGGAACTGGATCCCATATTCACAGTTAAGAGTTCAGAGGCCACAACTATTAGTAAAAAGATCCTGCATGCTGCAGCTAAGATAAATAAATAAATAAACTTTTTAAAAAAGTGTGCTTTCTGGACCAGCAGCATCTGCATGGCCCAGAAATTTGTTGCGAATGCAGATTCTCAATGCGGCTTCCCAAAGGGCTCAGTGGTAAATAACCCACCTGCCAACACAGGACAGGTAGGACATGTGAGTTTGATTCCTTGGTTTGGGAAGATCCCCTGGAGGAGGAGATGGCAACCCACTCTGAAGGAAAGCTACATGGCTCAAAATAGCCTGGAGTTAAAACTTCCCTCCTGGTCCTCCCCACCATTCTATACGGAATAAAGAACATTCTCCCCCAAAGAAAGGAATGGACATTAATATTGATTATGTTCAGCTCCCAGCTGATCCCAGTCTCCAGCCCGTCTCAGGAATTCCTTACCCCAGTTGCTGTAAGCTAATCATGAGGAAAAACAGACCCCCTCAAAACGATGCATCTCCGCATATGTATGTTTTTCATATATACCTCCTCTCCTCCACTTAGTGCAGCAGCCCACTAATCTGACTGCTGCCCCTTCTCGCCTCATTAAAGGTGATCTGTTCCTGTAAAGTGCTGGTCTTGCTGTTGTTGTTTTTTTCCTCGAATCTCGTCTTCTCTAACTCCCCTTCCTTACACACTCCAGTATTCTTGCCTGGAGAATCCCATGGACAGAGAAACCTGGCTGGCTACAGTCCATGGGGTCGCAAAAGAGTCAGACACAGCTGGGCATGCGCGCACACACAGATTCTCAGATGCTCTGCAAGTGGTGCCCAGCGATCTGTATTTTAACAAGCCCTCCCGATTCTGAGGCTGGCTCAGATTTTGAGAACCATTATCATAGGTTATGGAGAGGATTAAATTGATTAAAGAATATCTGAAATATTTAGAGCAGTGCCTGGCCCCATACCCACACAGTGTAAGCGCTCACTGTTGTTATTACAGAAGAGGCCCAGGACCCTAGCAGTAGGGTGGGAATGAGGGGCTGGTCACGCCCTCCCTCCCGGTCTTGTGGGGGTCTGGTTCCTGCTGATAGCTTACGGTGAACGGTGTCGGATTCATGACCTCCAAAGATTTAGTTTCAGGACCAGATACCAGCTTTGTCACTAAGAGCTGTTGCATAGCAGTTTTATTAAAGTGAAAAAGAGACAGAGAAAGCTTCTGACAGACATCAGAAGGGGGACAGAGACTGCCCCACTCGCTAGTCTTAGCAAGGGAGCTTTTCAGTTGGTTATTAACAATAAATCAAAAGAATGTCTCAAGGTTGTAAGGGTCTTACCAGACCCACTCCCACAAT
This sequence comes from Neotragus pygmaeus, assembly GCA_006410875.1. Lineage (NCBI taxonomy): Eukaryota > Metazoa > Chordata > Mammalia > Artiodactyla > Bovidae > Neotragus > Neotragus pygmaeus. The sequence continues at coordinate 868,435 of SJYV01009950.1, forward strand.
ACACATTTTATAAAATGATAGGATTAGTCAGAAGGTTCTCAAGAAGGAGAAACATGTCCTCAAGCAGGATACATTGTTGTTATATAGTCATTGGTACAGAATTAAAGGAAAAACATATCCTTGAGCAAGATGAGTTGTTTTGTTGTGCAATCATCAGCTCAGGAAATGGCAGCCCACTCCAGTATTCTTGCCTGGAGAATCCCAGGGACAGAGGAGCCTGGTGGGCTGCCTTCTATGGGGTCACACAGAGTCGAACACGACTGAAGCGGCAGTTCAGTTCACAACTTAGCAGCAGCAGCAGCAGCCGCAGCAGCAGCTCAGGGCTTAAAGAAAAACACGTTTGTCTTTTTCTCCTCCTTGAGAACTCCAGACCCCTATCTCACCTTTAAAAACTCCAGACCCCTTTCTCCTCTTGGGGACCCCGGACTTCTTATCAACCTACCTAAGAACTGATTCCCTCATTGGTCTCTGCTGAGCGGAGGCCTTCTCACCTCTCTCCATTGAAGATGACAGCCGATGATGACAGCTGGGCCACGTCACCCTATTCCTTCTAAAGGTTATCGCTTGGTCCAGAAAACAGGAAAAGGTCAGGGTTAGGGGGGCATGCCTGCCTCCCCTCTGCTGATGGAGATAAAGGAGGTCACTCAAGTCCTACAGGACAGGAGGGGGAAGCTAAGACGTATAAATGAGGGGCCAGGAGGCGGTAGAGGCACCAATCACCAGGAAGCTGCCTTGCCGTGCCCACTCTCGCCTCTCAGGCAGCCCCGTCCAGCATGGTCAAACACCTGGTCCCGCTGCTGCTGGCCCTGGGGGTGCTGGCTGGGGAGCTGTTGCCGAGGACCGAGGCCCGGGCAACACCCTACGGAGTGAAACTTTGCGGCCGTGAGTTCATCCGAGCGGTCATCTTCACCTGTGGGGGCTCCCGGTGGAGACGTGCCCGTGACGCTGTGGGTAAGGCTGGGGAGGTAGTGTGTGTGGCCACAGGATTGATGGGACATGAGGTGGGTCCCAGAAACCAGAGACGGAGGTGAGATGAGGGGCTGGGACAGGAAGGTCCCTCCCTCACCACATGCAGCTGGGGAGATGGGCCAGGCCCCTGAAGCTGTGCCAAGGCTGAGGGAGCCTGTTGGCAGAGCTGAGATGGGGTGGGGTGGGCAGCAAGCCATGTGAACCAGCTAGAAGTCTGACTACGTGTGAGCCCTGTGTTACGCAAGGCTGCTGTTTGCCCAACCCTGGTCAGTGCCATTCAGAAGCCAAAACTAGTGTTTGCCAAGCCTCAGGGAAGGGAGTAAGAGGAGTGTGGTGAGGACAAGGCTAGATTTACCACCTAGTAGGTGACCCTCTGTCTATGGGGTTGCACAGAGTCAGACAAGACTGAAGCGACTTAGCAGCAGCAGCAGCAGCAGGTGACCCTCTACCAAGTTGCTTTTCTTCCCTGATCAGCTTAATCTACAAATAGGAGGCACAGCTCCTGTATCTTGCACATTTGTTAAGTGGCAAAATTGAGTCTAAACTAATTAGGACAAAACTGAGTGCTTACCGTATATCAGATGCTATTTTAAGTTGTTTTTTAATGCGTATTAGTTAAGTCATCTACTCTGTATAAAACTCTACAAGGTAGAAGCTTTTAAACATTTTTTGATGTAGACCATTTTTAAAGTCTTTATTGAATTCGTTACAATACTGCTTCTGTTTCAAGAAGTATGTGGGATCTTAGCTTTCCNAAAGCAAACTAATTCTTTGCTCTGATTATGAAAGAATACATATTCCACCATTAGTTTAAAACTTTTTCTGAAAAATACATGTTCCCTGGCTGTCCAGTGGTTAGGGCTTTACGCTTCCACTGCTGACGGCCTGGGTTCAGTCCTTGGTCTGGGGACTGAACTCTCACAAGTTGCGTGGCACTATCCAAAAGAAGGGGAAAAAAAACAATCCTGGCATTCCATAGATGTGCAAAGAAAATGGAAAATGGCCCGGTGTCATGGGCTGGTAGCGAGGGTTCCGTTAGTCCTGGGCTCCTTCCTGGCCGTGTCCTGGCCCAGCTCTCATGCTGGCCCCCCGTCACTGGGGCTCCTTTGTGTGTGCCCCATGCGCTGCTGCCCTGATGTCTGGTCCACGCGCCCGCACGGGGCTCCATGCCGGTGGTTCTTTCAAACGCAAATACCAGTTACTGAAAGTAACAAACGGAAGTGTGCATTTTTTCCCTTCCCTGCCACTCCCATCTACTCTGAGCACACGCCAGCCTCTACCTCTGTACACACAGATGCTCTGGCTTTGGCATGAACCTGGCGTGTTCCAGCGTGTGTCTCTCCCTGCCACCTGCTTGTGTGTTCACATTTCCATGCCAGTGCACCAAGCCTCTCCCCAGCGCAGCCCTCAGCGGCCAGCCTTCCTGGTGTATGGTGGCCCCAGGCCTTTTAGCTCAAACCCCAGTTGGCAGGTGTCCAGGTTTTCTCGGCCTGACCGCTGTCCTCTCATGGAGCCCTCTTGTCCCTCTCTCGGGGCACTGGCCAGGCCCAGGCTGAGCGAGAGCTGGGTATCTTGGCCCACAGGCCTGTCCCCATCATGTTCTTGTTGGTTCTGCCAAACTGGCCTCCACCAGGCTGCCCAGCTCTCGCTCCTGTTAACGGTGTGAGTGCGCCCTTCCCCACACCCAGTGGCTCTGGTTATCAGCGTGGGAACCACAGCCTGTATGCCAGTGAACGTCTGGGGTGGTCACTGCTGTCAGCCTGGGTTGGAGTGGTTCCCACCCGGACTTCCATGGCTGGCCTGTTTGCTAGGAGGTGGTGGGGCTGGCTGTACTTTCCCCATCAGCAGGCAGCTTGGGGAGAGGCCTCTGTGGAGCCCCTCCTCCACGCTGGGAGGCATTGGAGGTCATGAGACACACGGCAGGGCCAGGGTGTATCATGAGGTGCCCGTCCTCCCTGCCAGGAATCACGCAGGCTGACCAGGAGGCCGAGCTGTAGGGCCAAGACACGCCTGTCCACCAGGTGTGGCCTCTGCTGCCCTGCGGGTTGCAGATCTCCAGGTCAGCTCCACGCAGCCCCAGACCCAGGATTCCATAGGCGCCCTCCTGTCTCTGCGCTGGGCTCACGGGCTGACACAGATCGTGCTGGCACCGCGCCTCCCACTCTCCCGGCGTTTGCTCCACACCAGGCACTGGGCATCCATTGCACGTTGGCTCCTCACGCACACAGTAACCACTAGAGGGGCTGCTCTTAGCAGTGGCTCCCAAGGCTGGACTGGTGGGACCTGGGCCCGGCGTTGCCTGGCAAGGAAGCAGCAGGGCCCCCAGTCAAACCAGGCATCGACCAGGAATGGTACGCAACTTCGGCGTCATTCTGTAAACAGTGCTGTCGCGTAATGTGGCCCCACCTAGGGGGCCTAGTCGCACAGTGATAGGCCCCCATGCAACTGTGACGGGAGCTGCTCAGGAATATAACCCCTCTGGAGGCCTTTTAAAACCACGCTTTCTTCCCGAGTATCTGCCAAGTTCCACTTAAGGTAGAAAGAGACGCTTTTGCAGGATCTCAGGTTGAAGTCCCCTTGGCGCGGGCTCCAGGTCTCGTTCCTGAGTTTCCTGGCTATGCATCTGCTGGCCAGGCGATCACCTGTGTGTCTCCCAGCAGCATCCACTGTCCAACTCCCCCTTAACATTCTGGGGCTGACGGCATCTCCCCCCACCCCCGCCCCCAGGACCTGCAGGCGCAGGACCGTGCCCACCGCATTGGGCAGCAGAACGAGGTGCGTGTGCTCCGCCTCTGCACTGTCAACAGCGTGGAGGAGAAGATCCTGGCCGCAGCCAAGTACAAGCTCAACGTGGACCAGAAGGTGATCCAGGCCGGCATGTTTGACCAGAAGTCTTCCAGCCACGAGCGGCGCGCCTTCCTGCAGGCCATCCTGGAGCACGAGGAGCAGGACGAGGTGAGCGCAGCCCTGGCCCCGACCCCCTCCCCAGCGTGAGTGGTGGACGCATGAGCGGCTTTCGTTTTTGTTTTTTTTTTTTACCTTTTTTTGCACTTTTTCTTTTTCTTTTTTTGTTTTTTTTTTTTTTTCCCNGAGCAGGACGAGGTGAGCGCAGCCCTGGCCCCGACCCCCTCCCCAGCGTGAGTGGTGGACGCATGAGCGGCTTTCGTTTTTGTTTTTTTTTTTTTACCTTTTTGTGCACTTTTTCTTTTTCTTTTTTTGTTTTTTTTTTTGCATCCCTTTGGAGTAAAGGGAGTGTGGGCTGAAAGGAAAGACGATGAGTATACTTGCTTTTTCTTTGAAGTGGTTTTTTTTTATTATTATTATTATTAAAAAAAAACAACAACAACTGCTGGTGAAAGACGCCGGATTGATAGCCCTGGAGACTGAAGTCCTCTATCTATCCACAGAGCAGACACTGCAGCACGGGCAGCGGCAGTGCCAGCTTCGCCCACACTGCCCCTCCGCCAGCGGGCGTCAACCCCGACTCGGAGGAGCCACCTCTAAAGGTGAGCGGGGTAGTTCAGTCTCCACGCCCATTCAATCCTCGGCTTCTCGGCTGAGACGGCCAGCAGAGGGCCCTGACCCCACGGAGCGTGCGTGTGCGTGTGCGTGTGTGCCTCATCGCTGCCGCGTGGGTCCCCATCCACCGCAGCCGGACCAGGGACTGCCAGCTCCTCTCCCACGGACTGCCGCCGCTCGCCTCCGAGCCCGGCCGCCGCCGCCGCCCACCCCGGCCTCCCCGCAGCCAGACTAAACGTGTGACGTCTTGTAGGAAGAAGACGAGGTGCCCGATGATGAGACGGTGAACCAGATGATAGCCCGGCACGAGGAGGAGTTCGACCTGTTCATGGTGAGCGCCGCAGGCACTGGCTTTCCCACCTGCACAGACCGTGGGCTGTGGGCTCACACAGCCCTCCCTGCCCACACCTGGCAGACCGAGTGGTCTCAGTGGCATTGGCGTCCCCAGCACTACTAGAGCCGGGGCAGCCCTTCGAGGGGGCTGCAGAGAGCACCTAAGTGACCCCTGTCCCGCGGCCTCCTGAGGTCTCCTAAGCGTGTCATAGAGACGGCAGGCACACCCAGTCCTGCTGGTGCCTATTGTCCTTGAGGCTCTCTCCCTTTCAGAGGGCATCACACTGTCCTGGGCTGAAGAGCTGAATCGGGCCTTGGTCTCAGGTGTCCCTCGCCCTTCGTGGGTGTGGAATCCAGGGCGTCCTTGGCCTCGGTGGGCCTGTGCCTCCCACTGAGGCTGTCCATGGAAGCGCCATCCCATTTCAGCCCTGCTTCCATCACCTCCGCGTGCTTCCCAGTTCTCTCTGCCCCACAGCAGAGTCCCCGCCAGGGTCTGACCTGACCAGCTACCATGTACCTGGGTCCCCAGGCAGGGCGCCCCGCCTGTGCCTGCCGGCCGTCCCTGTGCTAACGCCTCCTTGGCCCCACACCCCACAGCGCATGGACCTGGACCGCCGGCGTGAGGAGGCCCGCAACCCCAAGCGGAAGCCGCGGCTCATGGAGGAGGACGAGCTCCCCTCGTGGATCATCAAGGACGATGCCGAGGTGGAGCGGCTGACCTGTGAGGAGGAGGAGGAGAAGATGTTCGGCCGTGGCTCCCGTCACCGCAAGGAGGTGGACTACAGTGACTCCCTGACCGAGAAGCAGTGGCTGAAGGTACATGCTGGAGGGGGCTGCACGCGCGTGGCCATGCTGGAGGGGGCTGCGCGGGGCTCAGGCCGCACGCGTGTGGCCGCCGGGTCATCCAGACCCTGGGCAGTGCCATCAGCCATTCTCATCGCGAGTGACAGCAGCCCTTCACACGTGGTCTCAGGTTCACTCAGTTCCTCCTGTTGAAACGGTGGCAGGCACACCCTCGAGGCTTCTGAGCCACTCAGAACGCACTGCTGGGTGGAACTGGCCTTTCATCTGTCAGGTTTAAGGAAACTTTTGGTGACCTTGGCAGGGCGCTGGCCAGAAGATCCAGAGCTAGACTGGGGATGTCACATCTCCCTGTGAGGTTGTTGGGAGTGCTAATGGGGTCAGGTGCCCTGATCTGGGCGCATCGTCCCTGGGAGCTACAGGGAGGAGGGAGTGAGCGCCCCACCCGCCCCCNAGGAAGGCCTGGCGTGCTGCAATTCATGGGGTCGCAAAGAGTCGGACACGACTGAGTGACTGAACTGAACATATAATACACAGAGGAACTGTACTAGAATAAAATGTAAAGAAAAAATTTAAAATAGCCCAATGGCAGTGTATGCCTTAGAAACTATATTCATAGGACCCTTTTGTAAATTTAATCCAAGCTTCCCCTGGTGTCATCATCCTAAGGGATATAAAAGAATTTTTATTGATAGCAATTACTCAAATTTGGTGAGCTTATTGTTCTCTGTCTTCCACAGAAGAGTTTGTTTAGTTGCTAACTCTTTCCTACCCTATGGACTGTAGCCCACCAGGTTCCTCTATCCATGGGATTTCTCAGGCAAGAATACTAGTGTGGGTTGCCATTTCCTTCTCCAGGGGATCTTCCTGACCCTGTGATCAAACCCACATCTCTTACATTGGCAGGTGGATTTTTTTACCACTGAGTCACCCAGAAGCCCTTGCAGAACAATAGTCTGTTGCAATATTCCCCTTCATCATGGTATTTTTTTCAGTTTCCAGGGATATATTGCCTATGTTCACAGACAATCACCATGCTTACTTCAGTTGAGAAACCGCCTGAAGGAATGCATCATCACTGTCAAAGTCTGTGTCTCCCAGTGCATTCTAAATCTGCAGTTGAAGGATAAGAAATGCAACCACATTCGAGTCATAATTTATTGTGTCAGAGAAGCAATATTGTGCTCCAAAATGCAGAAAATGTCCCTCTCCCAAATCTCGTCTTCTGTCATAAAAAGTTCCTTCAGCTTACCCACTCAAAGCATTTATTCCCAAGAGGTTCTCATTTAATAGATCAGGAAAGAGACATGGTGCCCTCCACAGAATTTGTTTCTAGTGCCCAGGCATAACTCAATGAACCTATAAGCCTGGTCATTCAGGGCCACACAAATTAGATGAGACATAGTGAAGAGCTCTGATAAAACGTGGTCCACTGGAAGAGAAAACAGCAAGCAACTTCAGTATTGTTACCTAGAGAACCCCAAAGATAGTATGAAAAGTCAAAAAGATATGATACCTGAAGATGAGACCCCCAGGTCAAAAGGTGTCCAATATGATATTGGAGGAGAGTTGAGGGCAATTACTAAAAGCTCAAGAAAGAATGAAGTGGATGGCCCAAAGAGGAAATGACACCAGGTTGTGGATATGTCTGTTGGTGAAAATAAAGTCATATGCTATAAAGAACAATACTGCATAAGAACCTGGGATGTTAGATCCTTGAATCAAGGTAAATGATATGGTCAAGCAAGAGATGGCAGGATTGAATATAGACATCTTAGGAATAAGTGAATTAAAATAGATAGGAATGGGTGAATTTAATTCAAATGACCATCATATTTATTATTGTGGGCAAGAATCCCTTAGAAGAAATGGAGTAACCTTCATAGTCAACAAAAGAGTCCGAAATGCAGCACTCAGGTGCAACCTCAAAAATGACAGAATTATCTTGATTAGTTTCCAAAACAAATCATTCAACATCACAATAATCTAAGTTTATGCCCCAACCACTAATGCCAAAGAAGTTGCAGTTGACTAGCTCTATGAAGATTTACAACATCTTCTAGAACTAACACCAGAAAAGGATGTCCTTTTCATCTTTTGGGGACTGGAATGGAAAAGTATGAAGTCAAGAGATACCTGGAATAACAGGCAGGTTTGTCCTTGGAGTACAAAATGAAGCATGGCAAAAGCTAAAGAGTTTTGTCAAGAGAACACACTGGTCGTAGCAAACACCCTCTTCCAACAACACAAGAGATGACTCTACATACAGACATCACCAGATGGTCAATACTAATATCAGATTGATTATGTTCTTTGTAGCTAAAGTTAGAGAAACTCTATACAGTCAGTAAAAACAAGACCTGAAGCTGAAGGTCACTCAGATCATGAACTCATTGTATAATTCAGGCTTAAATTGAAGAAAATAGGAAAAATCTCTAGGCCATCAGGTATGACCTAAATAAAGCTCCTTATGATTATACAGCAGAGGTGATGAAGAGATTCAAGGGATTAGATCTGGTAGACAGAGTGCCTGAAGAACTAGGGATGGATGTTCATAATACTGTACAGGAGGCAGTGACCAAAACCATCCCACAGAAAAACAAATGGAAGAAGGTGAACTGGTTGTCTGAGGAGGCTTTATAAATAGCTGAGAAAAGAAGAAAAATGAAAGACAAGGGAGAAAGGGAAAGATATATACAACTGAATGCAAAGTTTCAGAGAACAGCAAAGAGAGATAAGAAGTCCTCCTTAAATGGATAATGCAAGGAATATAGAAGAAAACGATAGAATGGGAAAGATTAGAAATCTCTTCAGGGAAATGGGAAATATCAAGGGAACATTTCATGCAAGGATGGGCAGGATAAATGACTGAAATGGTAAGGAACTAGCAGAAGCAGAAAAAATGGAGAAGAGGTGGCAAGCAAACACAGAAGAACTATACAAAAAAGGTCTTAAAAACTTGGATAACCACAATAATGTGGTCACTCACCTAGAGTCAGACATCCTGGAGTGTGAATCCAAGTGGGCCTTAGGAAGCATTACTACAAACAAAACTGGTGGAGGTGATGGAATTCCAGCTGAGCTATTTAAAATTCTAAAAGACAATTGCTGTTAAAGTGCTGCACTCAATATGTCAGCAGAGTTGGAAAATTCAACAGTGGCCACAACACTGGAAAATGTCAATTTTCATTCCAATCCCAAAGAAGAGCAATGCCAAAGAATGTTGAAACTATCGTTCAATTTTGCTCATGTCACATGCTAGCAAAGTGAATGTGAAAGTCACTCAGTCATGTCTGACTATTTGCAACCTCATGGACTATACAGTCCATTGAATTCTCCAGGCAGAACACTGGAGTGGGTAGCCTTTTCTTTCTTCAAGGGATCTTCCCAACCCAGGGATCAAACCCAGGTCCCCTACATTGCAGGTGGATTCTTTACCAACTGAGGACCAGGGAAGTCCAGGAATACTGGAGTGGGTAGCCTATCCTTTCTCCAGTGGATCTTCCCAACCTAGGAATTGAAACAGGGTCTCCTGCATTGCAGGTGGATTCTTTACCAGCTGAGCTACTGGGGAAATCTTTCAAGTTAGGCTTCAGCAGTATGTGAACAGAGAAATTCCAGTTGTACAAGCTGGGTTTCAAAGAGGCAGAGGAACCAGAGTTCAAATTGCTAAAATTTGTTGTATCATGAAGAAAGCAAGGAAGTTCCAGAAAAAAAAAAAAAAATTTGCTTCATTGACTACGTCAAAGTCTTTAACTGTGTAGATCCCAACAAACTACGGAATATTCTCAAAGAGATGGGAGTACCAGAACATTTTATGTGTCTCCTGAGAAATCTGTATGAGGGTTAAGAAGCAACAGTTAGAACCAGATATGGAACAACTTACTGGTTCAAAATTCAGAAAGGAGTATGACAAGCCTGTATATTGTCACCCTGTTTATTTAACTTCTACACAGAGTAGAGCATAGGAAATGCCAGGCTGAAGGAATCATAAGCTAGAATCAAGATTGGCAGGAGAAATATCAACAAACTCAGATATGCAAAGATGATACCACCCTAACGGCAGAAAGTAAAGAGGAACTGAAGAACCTCTTGATGAAGGTGAAAGAGGAGAGTGAAAAACCTGGCCTGGCCTGAAACTCAACATTCAAAAAACTAAGATCATGGCATCTGGTCCCATCAGCTCATGGCAAATAGAAGGGGAAAAAGTGGAAACAGTGACAGATTTTATTTTCCAGGGCTCCAAAATCAGTGCAGATGATGACCACAGTCATGGAATTAAAAGGTACTTGCTCCTTGGTAGAAACACCAAGACAAACCTAGAAAGCATATTAAAAAGCAGAGACATCACTTTGCCAGCAAATGTTCATGTATTCAAAGCTATGGTTTTTCTAGTAGTCTTGTTTGGATGTGAGATTTTGACCATAAAGAAAACTGAGCACCAAAGAATTGATGTTTCTGAACTGCGGTGCTGGAGGAGACTTGAGAGTCCCTTGGACTGCAAGGAGATCAAACCACTCAATCCTAAAGGAAATCGGTCCCAAATAATCATTGAAGGACTGATGCTGAAGCTGAAGCCCCAGTATTTTGGCCACTGGATAAGAGCAAGTGAAGAATAAACTCATTGGAAAAGACCTGATGGTGGGAAAGTTTGAAGGCAAAAATAGAAGAGGGCAGCAGAGGATGAGATGGTTAGACAGCACCACTGACTCAATGGACATGAATTTGAGCAAACTCTGGGAGATAGTGAAGGACATAGGAGCCTGTTGTAATACAGTCCATGACATTGCAAAGATTCAGATACAATTTATGTGACTAAATAGTAACAACTACAGGAAGGAACTTGGCGCCCTCCACAGCATTTGTTTCTAGTGAGCAAGCTTCCATACACTGAACTTCCTCAGACTTTCCATAGCCCCAAACAATGCCCTCATGACAATCAACTCATGAAAAGCAGACTCTTTTTAGGTCTGTCTTACCAGTTTTCAAGAAATGCTTAGTCATGCCTAAATCCTGGCAGTGGACTCAGTCCATTTTGAAGCTGAGATTCCCATCACACAAGAATTTACATGCAAGTTAAGGTAATTTACATGCAAGTTAAGGTAATTTAAATGCAGAGATCTATAGAAATATACCTTAATTTTATGTAGTAGATGTTTTCCTGAAACTTTTATATCAATTCAAAATTTGTAAATTAATCCCTATTTAAAATTAAATATAGAATAGTAAGTATTGGATGGACCAAAAAATTCATTCTGGTTTTTCTATAACATCTTACGGATAAACGCAAATGAATTTTTTGGCCATCTCAATATTTGGTTTCTCTGGGAAAGCCTCTTCTAATCCAACTCTTCTAATTTTCCAGATGGAAAAAGTGGCCCAACCAGTTTAAGCCTCCATTTAAGATAAACGTAGTCTGCCCCATTTTTCTTAATTGCTGTCGGTCTTCTACTTCTGGCTCAGTGAATATTCCATTATAACAGTTGCCTAGAAAGTTTGCTATTTTAAGGATTCATATGGAGAATGATAACAAAACAGTGTGTGTGTTTGTGGGGGCACTCTTTCTGTGTATTAGTTAGTGGGAGGGGGGAAGAAATCCAGAGATTAAAATGAAGAAATCTAAGTCCCTGTAGAATCTGGCTGCACCTAGCATTTTATACATGACACAAGGCAAAGTGGTTCTTTTCCTACATTTATTTATTTTTTTCTTATTTCAGATATGGTCAAAAGCGAACAAAGTCATTTGTTATTTTCTATTTACAATCCTGGTATGGAATATGGGACAGGGACTTTACTGGCATATTTTAAGACTTGGAGGGTTTTTTTTTTTTTTTAGATAGTTTATGAGTTGTTCTGTTGTTCAATCATTCATTCATTCAACAAGTATTTTTTTAACACCTGTAATGTAACAACTACTAAGCTAGGTTCCAGGTAAAAAGAGTGTAAACGACATTTCCCTTGTTTCTTATAAAGACAAGAAGAGACGTAAAAACAAGATAAGAGTATACAGAACAGGACAAGAAGAGAAAAAATTTCAATATGGTCTATGGTAAATGTACCCATAGAAGAGATACCTAAAAAGCTGCACTGGTGTCAATTCCACCTCCTTCCCCCCCACAAAAAACCTCAGGATGCTGTGAAGAAGAGTTTATTTGGGGTCTTAAGGCAATTCAGAGACACAGATTCAGGTAACCCTAAAAGAGTATTTCAAAGAAGGCAAAGAATCAAGGGCTTATAAAAGACAAAAAAGCCACAGGTTGTTAAAAGCTGCCTGGTGAGAATTCTGATTGACTCTAACTTGAGTCAGAAAATATTTCTCCTTATGGAATTACAAGTTATTTTAAGGTAGGGGTCTGATGAGTAGATAACCTGTCTTGAGTTATTTTAGGGTAAGGGTTTGATAAGTGTCTTGAATTTCTGGCTGGTGTTCTGGATGATTTCAGGTCAAAAGTCAGATTCCATCCAAGCTGAGATGTGCATTTAAGTCACACTTCCTTAAAGTTGTCTTGGCTCCATTGTAGAGAGCTCTTTTAGCAATATCAACTCCATTTTTATTCTCCTTTCACACTGGAAGTAGTGATATCAAAGTTGAGACATTAAGTATGAATTGGAATTATCTGGGAAAAAGGTGGTGAAGGAGGTGAAGAGATCAAGACTGTGGAGGTGAAGAGTCAGAATGGAAAGCTCTTTAGATGACCCAGAGGTGAGACAGTATATGTTCTAGTTCCTGAAGCGTTTCAGGGAGGAAGTATCAAGAGATAAGGCAGGTGAGACATACTTGAGTTGGATCAGTAAAAGCCTTGAAGAACGTTCATGATATCAACTTCATTGTAGGAGACTAGGAGATATAGAAGGGCTTATGAGTAGCTGATTTGCTTTTCAGGAAGATCCTATGACTACAGAGTTGAATAAGAAGCAAAGAAAGAGAGATTCATCAGTTGTAGTTTATCCTGATGACAAAACATAGATTTATGTGAAAGTGAAGTCACTCAGTCGTGTCCAACTCTTTGTAACCCCATGGACTGTAGCCCACCATGCTTCTCCGTCCATGGGATTTTCCAGGCAAGAGTACTGGAGTGGGTTGCCATGTAGACATAGGCAAAACACAGATTTATGACTGCAGTAATAGAGATAGGTAGGCATAGCCAAGGACAGAGTTAGTAAGAAAGATGCAGAATTGACAGGATTTGCTCACTAACTGAAGGACGCAGGGCAGGGAAGCATACCTCAAAGGTAAGCAAAACATAGAAGCAAGACTCCAGCTTGTGAGGCAAACTTCATTCACCCATGATTCTCCACTGCCTAGCCAGATGTCATGCAGAACATAGTGTGAAGCAAATATATAATGAATGGATGGATAAACTTGAATTCACTGATTAACTGACGACATGCATTTATTAGTTAAAAAAAGCAGAGAACTTGAGGGGAAAGATTAAAACAAAGAGTGAACATTGCTAAAAAAAAAAAAAGACAGCTCAATTTGAACGACTCAAAATTTCTCATCTAGGTTGAGATTTCTGTGATATCTTGTGAGATCTGAATCTTAAGCTTAAGGGATTTAAGTAAAGCAAATAGTAAAGATTTGACTCAAAAAATGCACTGGTTGATGTAAAGAAAACATACACACACACATACTAAAGTAAAACTGGGAAAGAAAGATAATGCTGTGTGAGAAATGCAGGCTAAGTGAAAACATTCTATGTGATAAACATATAAACACACTGTAGTTATCCTTTTCTAAACCAGTGTAAAACTGAACTAGTACAATTTAACATAAAATTTAAAAACCAATAAGGTAGTGATCAATTTATATGTATCTTAACTTTACATAGAAAAGAGGGAAAGAAACTAAAAAGTACAACAAAACAAACTTTATGTTATTTCTTTATATACTATTCCTAATTATAACTATTAAATAACTAAAATAGCAAATGTCTAATTTTACTTTTTAATGTAAAACTAGGCTCAAACCTGATAAATTACAGCTTGTGCAATTCTCTCCCATACAAGGGCACAAACAGAAACTCATACAAGAAAAGCATGTACCAAATCTACTGAATTGACTGCCAAATCTGAACAAGGAAACAATAAATCTGAGTAAGAATCAAGAAAAAGATTAAAGATTGCCAGTAGCTTCCCTAGATAAGAATAGATTTAAACCATTATAAAATATTCTACTAAGGGAATAGAGGCTCCAGTGACACAGGAAAAAGAAAATCAAATCAAGACAACCAATAAATCTTAGGAGACATCATATTGTGTCATCAATAGCTGACGCTATGAATCTTTTTTCATGGGTGTGGTACAGCCTGCTAACAAATTTAGTATTCTAACTGGAACATCAATTATTAGCTTCCACTGCCCATCAGTGCAAAGATAGCTCTCTGGGCTCTTTCACTTTTGACTTGAGGCAGAAAGTGCCCGAGTAGGCACTTTCATCAGGTAAAGTTTAGTTAATACCTGATTTTTCTGTTTCTATGACAATTTTCTATTATTCTGTTTCAAAGATACCCTGCTTACCAGTGGTTTCACTTAACTATTCCATAAGTCACGATATTTATACCACGTAGTTGAATTAATGGGACCTCTGTGGTATCCAGAATTCTCAGTTTCAACTCTAATTTCTTGCCTACTTGATCATTCCCACCACTCAGATGAGGGGCCATCTATTTTTAAAAATTGCAGCCTCTGGGTTTGAAGTTTTGTACCAGAAACATCATTTTAACGGTTAGTAACACTGTTATTTATACACCACCCCCTCAGACAACAACTGCATCTAGATGCCAGAGTATTAACTGTCTGATGATGCTCTTTCCACCCACTGTAAATTTTGCTACCCACTTCATTTGAACTGTGACTGAACATGCAGTTACCCATGGATTCTATCCACTAACCACTCACTTCGTCTTAGTGACTTCTCTTCAAATCCAAGTAATTGAATCAAGTACAAACTACCCATAACAAAAACGCCAAAAATATTATAACTAAAAGGTTCTAAGTTGCAACCAATATACTAGCAGGAAGGTATAATGCTATAGTATAGCTCAACTATAAGAACACATACGGAGGAAAAATACAGAATTACAAACGTTTGTGGATGATGGGCTGAAAACGAAAAATTTGGATGGAGTGAAATAAAATACAATTTCATATGTAAATACTGGCCATAGAACTGTGTGACAACAGCAACTGACAGATTCCTCTGACATGCAGTAGAGTTGGTTTCTGTAATTTGGAGTGCAAATAATTATGAATCCATGAGGTAGAGATACAGAACCACAAGTAATAAATTCAATAAATTTTATCAGTGACTTACCTAGTAGCTCAGCTGGTAAAAAAATTTGCCTGCAATGCAGGAGACCCTGGTTTGATTCCTGGGTTGGGAAGATCTGCTGGAGAAGAGATAGGCTGCTGCTGCTAAGTCACTTCAGTCGTGTCCAACTCTGTGTGACCCCATAGACAGCAGCCCACCAGGCTCCCCCACCCCTGGGATTCCCCAGGTAAGAACATTGGAGTGGGTTGCCATTTCCTTCTCCAATGCATGAAAGTGAAAAGTGAAAGTGAAGTCGCTCAGTCATGTCTGACTCTTAGTGACCCCATGGACTGTGGCCCACTAGCTCCTCTGTCCATAGGATTTTCCAGGCAAGAGTGCTGGAGTGGGGTGCCATTGCCTTCTCCAAAAGGGATAGGCTACCACTCCAATATTCTTGGGCTTTCCTGGTGGGTCAGCTGGTAATGGATCTGCCTGCAATGTGGGAGATCTGGGTTCAGTCCCTAGGTTGGGAAGATCCTGTGGAGAAGGGAACAGCTACCCACTTCAGTATTCTAGCCTAGAGGATTCCATGGACTCTATAGTCCATGGGGTTGCAAAGAATCAGACATAGCTGACTACTTTCACTTTCATACAACAAAGGGTAGTCTTAATGTAGATGTAATAAGGAAGGAAATGTTGGTCATGGAGTGGTTATAATACCACCAATAGCATTTTACCATTAATCATGAGGCTCATTTCTAACTATAAGTGTCATTATATTTGTACATCAATATCTACATACAGTGCAATAGTTCTCAACTGGGGCAACTTTTCCTTCCCAGTTGAGGAGAGGGAGAATTTGGCAATATCTGGGAACATTTTGGGGCCATTAAAATGAAGAATGCTACTGGCATCTAGTGGGTAGAACCCAATTCAGTTCAGTCACTGTCGTGTCCAACTCTTTGCGACCCCATGAATCGCAGCACGCCAGGCCTCCCTGTCCATCACCTACTCCCAGAGTCTACCCAAACCCATGTCCATCGAGTCGGTGATGCCATCCAACTATCTCATCCTCTGTTGTCCCCTTCTCCTGCCCTCAAACTTTCCCAGCATCAGGGGCTTTTCCAATGAGTCAACTCTTTGCATCAGGTGGCCAAAAGTACTGGAGCTTCAGTTTTGACATCAGTCCTTCCAATGAACACACAGGACTGATCTCCTTTAGGATTGATTGGTTGGATCTTCTTGCAGTCCAAGGGACTCTCAAGAGTCTTCTCCAACACCACAGTTCAAAAGCATCAATTCTTCGGTGCTCAGCTTTCTTTATAGTCCAACTCTCACATCCATACATGACCACAGGAAAAACCATAGCCTTGACTAGACGGACCTTTGTTGGCAAAGTAATGTCTCTGCTTTTAAATATGCTTTCTAGGTTGGTCGTTAACTTTCCTTCAAGGAGTAAACATCTTTTAATTTCATGGCTGCAATCACCATCCGTCGTGATTTTGGAGTGCCCCAAAATAAAGTCTGACACTGTTTCCACTGTTTCCCCATCTATTTGCCATGAAGTGACAGGACCAGTTTTCTGAATGTTGAGTTTTAAGCCAACTTTTTCATGCTCTTCCTTCAGTTTCATCAAGAGGCTTTTTAGTTCCTCTTCACTTTCTGTCATAAGGGTGGTGTTATCTGCATTTCTGAGGTTATTGATGTTGGTAGAGACCAGAGATGTTATTAAATATCCTATACCGCACAGACATTGTTAAACATGCCTGCATTTATTTAAACAGCTGTCCTTGAAGGTGGGAAAGTGACAAACTGGGAGACTGGGACTAGCGTATACACACTCTTATATATAAAATAGATAATAGGTACCTACTGTATAGCACAGGGAACTCTGTTCAATACTCTGTAATGGCCTATATGGGAAAAGAATCTAAAAAGGAGTGTGTGTGTAAATATATACATTTATATATTATATGTATAGCTGATTGCTGTATAGCAGAAACTAAACAACACTGTAAATCAAGTATATGCCAACAAAAAAATTTTTTAAAATAAAACTAAAGATATTTTAAAAACAAAACAAAAAATAAAGGAGCTGCCTTTGATTCTGATATTATGATCAGTTTGTTAGTTTAAAATACCCTCCAAAGCAAAGAATTTAATATCCATAGTGTTGAGGCACAGCAGCCCTAATACATAGTTGTTGAAATCACCTTGATGACCAAATCACCTCCAATAGGCACCACCTCCTGACAGAATCACATTGTGGGGGTTAAGATTCCAATACACAGAAAGATTCTTTAAGAGAATTTCTTTTGGAGTTTTTATCTCCTTTCTTCTTATCTCTCAAAAATTCCAATGAGAAAATGTACCAATACTTCTGGAGAGCTTATTCTCTGTAACTAAATTCCAAAAGAAATTTCTCTTAAATTTAAGATTTCAATACATAGGAGGAAAAGAGATAAAAACATTTAGTCTATTACAGCTGGTAATCATACCCCTCTTTTACTTTAGAAACTATCTACCCTAGGATTCTTTTATATCGTGTGGACAGAGCTGACCCATCTGCCCCAGGCACATGATGCAAATTTACTAGTCAGAACACTGCGAAACTCCATGCCACAGTGATTAGTTAAGTAACATGATGCTTTTCAGGGTGACGAGAACTAGACGTAAGACTTTTGCTTTAGTTGCAGGAAAGGAAGAGTTTGCTTGTGTGTTTTCTCCTGGATCTATTGCTAAACCAGCAGATGATAAGCCCAGGAGCTGCAGGGAGTTAGCACGTTGAGGCAGACTGCCCAAGGATCATGGCTACACCGAACAAAGCTGAAAGGTAGAGAATAAAGGACTGAGACCTACTGACATCAATGAATGATAGATCCAGCTAAGCCTTTAGAGATCTATCTCAAACTTGTCAGTTAATAGACCCAGCTCTCCCTCTCCCTCTTCTTTTCTTTATATAAGCTAGTTGCACTTAGCTTCTGACACCTGCAGGAAAGAGTCCCTTTAGCAAAGACATTTTGAGGCAACAAAAGGCATACACGATAGAATTATTTAAAAGAAAATCAGAACCAGATATAGGAGAGCAAAATAAGCCAATCCTAAATTAATACAGTCCAGTATTTTCCAATGTCTGATATATGTACTATTGATCATACGTGAGAAGATCTTAAACATTATACAAGTCATTTATTCTGACACCTTAACAATATTTTGAAGTAGATTAAAAATATAGTGAGCATGCCAAATCCAAGTATCCTATTAAAATACATTTCTAAAAGTAAAAACCTGGCTTGATTAAAATTAGAATATAAATTCTTCTGGAGATATGAGAATATTGCATAAAGGTGTTATGTAAATATCTGAAATTTTGAAAGCATTGACAGAGTTGACATGATAGCATTAAATTTTGCTTTGAGTATCTGAGCAGACTTAGGTAGAGCAAGTGGGGTTTGGGGGGTGGGATGTGGAAAGAAACACATTATTTTACAAGTAGCATCAGAAAAGAGAAAATGTACCAATTCTTCTGGAGAGCTGATTCTCTATAAAATCCAAAAGAAATTTCTCACTCAGCAAGCTTATAGAAAGACTATTATATAACTTAAGTAAAATATTCTGGACAATAGTTTTATCATCAACATAAAAGTAAATCCATAATACTTTTTCTTACAACAATCTTCCATTAAAATCAAGAGTTTTTACATTATAACTTAACACATTTGGTTCTATAGGAGACTTAAGTTAATGCAGTATAACCATGCATTAGATTCCCAGGAATCTAATTTAATGCAAAAATAAAAATTAAGTTACTTAAGGGTTTTAATCGAAAGCACTTCCTTTGAAAACTTTTCAAAATCCCACATTTTTCACTGGGTATTGAGGGTAACTGAATAGCAACAAATAATGGTTTAATGCTTTCTTAAGTGGTTTTGAAGGACTGGTGTTCTACATTTCTAATTTTGACAGACTCTGAGGCTTTCAAAATCAAGAGAACAAAAGATAACTATTATTGATGACAAAAAAGGCTTTTTTGTAATTCAAAGACTTTTGTATCAACTATAATTAGGAACCTTCTCATAATAGGTAAGATATCAACATAATGTCCCATAGGAGAGAATATGTTATTAGAAATTCATTTTTAGCAGGTCTTTTCAGTTAGGAACTATAGGAATACAAATTGGAGAGTGGGAAACCTAACAATTTATTGAAGAAAGAAAAATAAGGAACAATTATAATGGAATGGGTAGTCATTCTCTTCTCCAGGGGATCTTCCTGATGTAAGGATTAAACCTGGATCTCCAGCATTGCAGGCAGATTCTTTAACATCTGCGCCACCAGGCAAATGAGAGAAACATCAGGAATTGGTCTTGGAAAGCATACTTTGGGAAACAAATGAAAACAGGAAGAGCAAAGTGTTAAAAAATAAAACCTGATCTAATAGAAGAGTGACAGAACATATCCAAAGAATAAATCTCCTTGAGACATTGCTTTGAACTTGGGACAATGCTTTGCTATACTTAGAAAGCAGGCAGAGTACACTGTTATCTATTTTATGTATGAAACAATTTTCATCATAGTCTTGATTTAAACAAATATGAAAAGTGTTAGTCACTCAGTCATGTCTGACTGTTGCAACACCATGACTGTAGCCTGCTAGGCTCTTCTATTGATGGAATTCTCCAGGCAAGAATACTGGAGTGAGTAGCCATTCCCTCTCCAGGGAATCTTCCTGACCTAAGAATCGAACCCAGGTCTCTAGCACTGAAGACAAATTCTTTACTGTCTGAGATACCAGAAGATAAGACCAAGACCTGAACTGTTAGTCAATTAGCTGAAGAAATGCAGACTCTAGAAAGATGCACTACAAAAGCACTTATTCCTTTAAACCTTCATTTCTGATAAAGATTTAAAGATTTGTTACTTTTCTTTTACTTGCATACACATTTGCAAGAAGAATTACCTTATTAGGATATATCACTTCTTAGAAATTTATGGAAATTAAGAAGGGAATCAAAGGTAAAATATTAAATATTAGAGTAAAAGATCTTAAGTCTCCTCACCATATTTCCCATAGAATTAACAGATAACCAATACTGTCTTTAGAGCAGTGATTTTTTCCACTAATGATTACACTTTAAACACTTAACTTGCAAAAATCCATAACATATTATAACCCAAACAATTGTATACTGTCAATCTCTCTCTTCACTTATACTGACATGACATCCCTCTTTGCTGCTGCTGCTGCTGCTGCTAAGTCACTTCAGTCATGTTCAACTCTGTGTGACCCCATAAACGGCAGCCCACCAGGCTCTCCCATCTCTGGGTTTCTCCAGGCAAGAAACACTGGAGTGGGTTGCCATTTCCTTCTCCAATGCGTGAAAGTGAATTCACTCAGTCGAGTCCGACCCTCAGCGACCCCATGGACTGCAGCCTTCCAGGTTCCTCCATCCATGGGATTTTCCAGGCAAGAGTACTGGAGTGGGGTGTCATTGCCTTCGCCCTCTTTTCTACTCCTGCCTAACTTGCTTAGAAAACAAGAAGGTAATTTCATACAGGCAATATCACCACTTGATTATCACCTTTCTTCAGTCTCAATGTGATAATTCATTATCTTTACTTATCACTTGTAGTTTTGTTAATTCAAAAGGAATAAAAGACAAGAGCTTCCAGAAAGATGTTCATTTTTCTATGAGAAATTGACAAGCTTTTTGATTAATATATACTTTGAATAGTGAATAAAATGCTCAAAATAATAAGCTTCTAAACCCTCACTATTGCATTTTTA
>SJYV01009950.1:902742-915700 GCA_006410875.1 Neotragus pygmaeus
AAAAAAAAAAAAACAGAAAAAGTGGAAACAGTGTCAGACTTTATTTTGGGGGCTCCAAAATCACTGCAGATGGTGACTGCAGCCATGAAATAAAAGACGCTTACTCCTTGGAAGAAAAGTTATGACCAACCTAGATAACATATTCAACAGCAGAGACATTACTTTGCCAACAAAGGTCCATCTAGTCAAGGCTATGGTTTTGCTAGTGATCATGTATGGATGTGAGAGTTGGACTGTGAAGAAAGCTGAGTACCAAAGAATTGATGCTTTTGAACTGTGGTGTTGGAGAAGACTCCTGAGAGTCCCATGGACTGCAACCAGTCCATTCTAAAGGAGATCAGCCCTGGGTGTTATTTGGAGGGAATGATGCTAAAGCTGAAACTCCAGTACTTTGGCCACCTCATGCGAAGAGTTGATTCATTGGAAAAGACTTTGATGCTGGGAGGGATTGGGGGAAGGAGGAAAAGGGGACGACAGAGGATGAGATGGCCAGATGGCATCACTGACTGGATGGACGTGAGTTTGTGTGAACTCCTGCAGTTGTTGATGGACAGGGAGTCTTGGTGTGCTGCAATTCATGGGGTCACAAAGAGTTGGACATGACTGAACGACTGAAATGAACTGAATAACAAAACACAAACTTTAAATGACACATTAGACAAGATGTACTTACTTGATATCTTAAGGACATTCCATCTAAATATATTTATGTACTATTCTCCCATATCTATTCTAATATCCTTTATTTTAAGGTCTATTTTATCTGATATGAGAATTGCTACTACAGATTTCCTTTATCTTTTTATATCCTCTTACCTTCAGTCTGTATATGTCTGTTGGTTTGAAATGGACCTCTTGTAAACAGCATATTTATGGGCCTTGCTTTTCTATCCATCAGCCAGTTTTTCTTTTGTTTATAGTGTTTAATCCATTTACATTTAAAGTAAGTATTGATATATACATTCTTATTGCCATTTTCTTGTTTTGCATTTGTTTTGTAGGTCATTTCCTTCTCTTGTGTTTCCTGAATATAGACTTCCTTTTAATATTTGTCATAAAGCTGGCTTAGTGATGATAAATTCTCTTAACTTTTGCTTGTCTCTAAAGCTTTTGATGTCTCCATCTATTTTGAATAAGATCCTTGCTGGTAGAGTAATCTTGATTGTAGAGTTTTCCCTTTCAGTACTTTAACTATAGCTTACTTTTTTGTGTGTGTGAGGTGTTCTGCATAGGATACTGCTGCTAGCATTTGGAAATGCTAGGTCTTAGATACAGGTAGAGGACTTATAAGAGTTTTCACTAATTAGCGGTTCCTGGAATAGGATGTTCTCAGGAAATCTAGTGTCCTAGACTCAGTGTTCCCACTCTGGGTGCTCAGGCCCAATCTCTGGCCAGAGAAACAAGATCCCACAAGCAGTTTGCTATGACATTAAAGAGCATTAAAACAAACACCTAAAAACAAAAATAATAATAAAGAAGCAAAAAACGAACCCCAGACAAGTGGTAAAAGCAAAATCAGAAAAATAATAACAAAATCGAAGGAACACACACACAGACACAAACATAATGAAAACAGTCCAAAGAAAGTAAAGTGAGAGAGTGATGCAGTGAATAAAGAAAACAAAAATGCTATTGAGAAATTAAAACCAAAAATCATCTAAAACACAAGCCAGAAAAGAAGACCAAAGCAGAGTACCAAGTAGGAATAAAAGCAAAAAAGAAAAGAAAAAAAGAAAGAAAAAAGAAAGAAAGAAGGGAAAAAAATTAAAAAGCAAAGTGAATTAGAAGTATATATTAAAAAAAGACTAACTTATATTAAAGAATAACTACAACAGGAAAAGAGCAATAAGCAAACCAAAGGAAAAAAAGAAAAACAGCCACATAAAGCAAACATAGAGGTAGAAGTATATAAAGGAAATAAAATGTGTGATTAAAACTCTCAAAAGTGTAAGTAGAGTTAATAATGATAATAATAAAACAACCACAGCAATAGAGGGGAAAAAAAATCCAGAAACAATTATAGAACAAATCAAGTGATAATAATAATAATAAATGTTTTTCTTGGATCTCAGTTGTCACTGTCATTTCCCTCACTGTTAGTCACAGTCCACCTTCATCTCTCTAAGTGGCCCTCCAATACTAGGCTTGTCTGCTACTGCTATGGAGACAGGTCAGACTCTAATCTGGCCCTATTCTTGCTTTTTCTTGTCTCCAATGTCCACAACTGTCAGAGATAGGGAATTTTCTTTTGTGAAAACTCTAATTGTCCTTTTAGATATCCCATAGACATAGAGACTATCAGTTGATTATGTTAATTTAATTTGTAGCTTATACAACTGGTGGAAAGGTTTTGATCCTCTTCCTTAGCCTTTCTGCCCCCTAGAGTTCAGTTGTGATTTTATCCCCGTCTCTGAATGTGTGTCATCCACAGGAGTTAGCTCCTGAAATTGCCCTGGGGAACTTGTGTCTGCCCCAGTGAGGACTAGGCATTGAGACAGTACAGTTGCTTATATCATGGTGACCATGGCAGGGCCAGGTACACAGGGGAGCTTGTAACACAGGTGGTGCAAGAGATATGGCAACATTAGAGATTTTTGTCTAGCCTCTGCCAGTTCTGCTCCAGTGAGGATAGAGCAGGGAGATGGTGCAGCTGCTTAACTCATGGGGTCCCTGGCGGCATCAAGTGTATAGGCACAGGGTATATGGCACTATTAGAGTCTTTTTCTAGCCTTTGGAAGCTGGTATTCAAAGGAGCTCACTGGCTTGTCTTTCTATATTTCTTGGCACAGTAGGCAGTCGAAATTTCCCCCTGACTGGGGTCCTTTACTAATTGTCAGCATGCCGGGCACTCAAAGGGACACCCTTTCCAGTGTTTTTATTGGTTAGCTACTGGCATTGGTATGTGGGAAGAAATAGGCTATAGTGATTACTCCACTCCTGCATGTGAGTCAGCAGTATTGCCCTGCCTCCTTGACTGCCAGACTTTTCTCCAAAGACACTTCCCACCACAATGTCCTTCCTCATGTTCCCTTGGGACATCTCTCTACAATCAACAGCAGTACTCCCCTGGAATTTCTCTCCAATCCCTACACTCCAGCTCCCAGCCACAGCACATTCTAGGGAACTGTGTTCCTATCTGCGGTAAGTAGGGTTGGAGCATGAATTGTCTTACTAGTTCTCACTCCATTCAATTTGGCACAAATCAGCTGTTGCACTGTCCAACAGATTAAATGCTTTCCCTTTGTCCCAAACAATGGCCTCAATGTAGGGACTTCACCCCTGTTTCAATTTCCCCCACTTCCCCAGTGCTGGCCCAGTCCTGCTCACTCTCATCCTCTTTTCCTTTCCTTCTTTCATCCTACCAGGTTTTGCATGGATCTGTATATTCCTTTCCAGTGATCAGGGACTCCTGCCAGCTCTCAGCTATAAATGTATTCCTTATGCATCCATGGAGAGAGATATACTCCACATCCACCTACTCCCCTGCTGTCTTGTTCTCCTCAAGGTATAGATTTTTAAACTTTCCTGATAAACCAACCTTACTTAATAACTTTCTCCAGCTTTATGAATTTAGTCTTTTTCCCACAAATTAAACTTTTTTAAAGGAACTAAAGGAATAAAAATAGCTATTAATTTATTCTCTATTAACTAAAATATACTATTACTTGCACTCTAGATTAAGGTGTGACTTTTTTGTTTCACGTTTACTTTTATAAATGACCTAAATGATGTTTTTATTTTTGGAAAATTCTGGGAATTTTCTATTTCTATATGCTTAGTTTGTGAGCTTATTCCTTTGCCTTCACTTAAGCATCCAGTACTTGAATTAATGGTGGTTGTTATGATTTAGTCATTAAGTTGTGTTGAACTTTTGGATAGCTTTCCAGTCTTCTCTATCTATGATGTTTCCCAGGCAAAAATACTGGAGTGGATCACTGTTTCCTTTTCTAGAGAATCTTCATGGCCCAGGGATTGAACCCATGTCTCCTGCACTACAGGTAGATTATTTACAGCTGACCCAACAGGTAATCCCAATAAAGATAATACCAGTGCTCAGCTGTGTGTGTTTTTTTTTTTTTTATGTAAACATTTTGCTACTAAGAGTCCAGCTCAACTAAAACGTTTTTTTATTTATATTACATCCGAGATAATTAACAGTTCCATAGAGTGCTTGGCATAATGAGAAAATAACAAAAAACACCAAAAACTATCACACCAGAGATTAAAAAAAAAAAAAATACCCTAAAGCTTCCAGAGATAAATGAAGAGGACAACTTCAATGAAACAAGGGAACAACGGACCTCAATGTGGGCAATAGTAATACTACATATTAGAAATCAATAAAATAGAACTTCAATTCTTCTGTGGGGTTAAGATTTTATCCTCACTTTCTAAACCGAGAAAAAGTATAAGTGAATTTTGAGGCCTTCATTTAAAATTGTCATAAATGTGAATACTAGAAATACTTATTTGCAGTTCAATTCTTCTTGCTATGTCCTCAAGCAAAACAAAGAAGAAAACACACACAAACAATACAGTAAATATAAATGAATAAATTATGAGTAACAGATATGAAGGTATAGAAGGAATGTTGTCTTTGTATCAAAGGAACACTTAGATATCAATCAGACATATTGGAACAGAAGCATCTTGGAAATGATGGTTACTTAATATATCCTCTGATATATTAAAATACCAGGAAATAATTAGAATATAATAATGAAAAATGACAGCAGGAAAACAGCAAAGCACTTAAAAACTCTGGAGTGAGGAAGATAAAACTGAGTAGGACCCTGTGGAGCCATCCTGGGTACAAATACTTTCTATATTTCCATGTCACCCATTCTGACCATCTCTGAGTTCTAGAGGGTAGATGCAAGCAGTTGTTAAACAGAAAGGTGAGGGACTGCAGCAAAAAAGCAGAAGCAATTAAGAAAACAGTGCAGTGATAAAGCAAGGTCTTGCCTCCTCCTCTCTTCCCAAATTATATGTGTATATTATGTGTAATATGACTATACAATTAAATAATTAAATATTAAATAATTAAGCCATTATAAAATCATTTAAATTATTTATAATTAAATTATTTAAATTACTATTTAATAATTAAATGTTACAATTAATTGTAATTTAAATATACAATTAAAAAATGCTTGACCCTTGGAAGAAAAGCTATGATAAAAGCTATGATTAGAAAGCAGAAAGATTACTTTGCCAATAAAGGTCTGTAGAGTCAGATCTATGTTTTTTTTTTTCCAGTAGTCATGTATAGATGTGACAGTTGGACCATAAAGAAGGGTGAGTGTCAAGGATTTGATGCTTTTGACCTGTGGTGTTGAAGAAGACTTTTGAGAGTCCCTTGGCTAGCAAGGGCATCGAACTAATGGATCCTAAATGAAATCAACCCCGAATGTTCTAAAGCCACCTGATATGAAGACAAGTAGGTAGATATAGATATAGATATAGATATAGATATAGATAATCTTCGAATTCTTTTGTAGGAACAAAGGACCCAGACCCAGGGAGGATGATAACTTCAAGCTGAGCACAATACCTATTGACAAATACAGACTTAAATTGAAGAAACTAGGGAAAACCACTAGACCATTCAGGTATGACTTAAATCAAACCCCTTATTATTATACAGTGGAAGTGACAAATCGATTCAAGGGAATAGATCTGATAGACAAAGTGCCTGAAGAACTATGGACAGAGGTTCATGACATCATAGAGGAGACAGTGATCAAGACCATCCTCAGGAAAAAGAAATGCAAAAAGGCAAAATTGCAAAGAGTCAGACACGACTGAGGGGCTGAAATGAAATGAAATGAAATGAACTGAGGAGGCATTACAAATAGCTGGACAAAAAAGAAAGGAAGCTAAATGCAAAGGAGAGAAGGAAAGCTATACCCATCTGAAAGCAGAGTTCCAAAGAAAAGCCAGGAGAGAGAAGAAATCCTTCCTAAGTGATCAATTCAAAGAAATAGAGGAAAACAATAGAATGGAAAAGATGAGAGATCTCTTCAAGAAAATTAGAGATACCAAGGGAATAGTTCATGCAAAGATGGGCAAAATAAAGGACAGAAATGGTATGGACCTAACAGAATCAGAAGATATTAAGAAAAGATAGCAAGAATACAAAGAAAAACTATACATAAAAGATCTTGATGACTCAGATAACCACAAAGGTATGATCACTCCTAGAGCCAGAGGTCCTGGAGTGTGAAGTCAAGTAGGCCTTAGGAAGCATCACTATGAACAAAGTTAGTGGAGCTGATGGAATTCCAGCTGAGCCATTGTAAACACTAAAAGATGATGCTGTTACAGTGCTTCACACATATGCCAGCAAATTTGGAAAACTCAGTAGGGGCAACAGGACTGGAAAAGGTCAGAGTCCATTGCAATCCCAAAGAAAGGCAGTGTCAAAGAATGTTCAAACTACCACACAATTGCACTCATCTCACACACTAGCAAAGTAATGCTCAAAATTCTCCAAGCCAGGCTTTGACAGTATGTTAAACAAGAACTTCCAAATGTTCAAGCAGGATTTAGAAAAGGCAGAGGAACAAGGGATCAAATTTCCAACATCCATTGGATCATAGAAAAAACAAGAGTTCCAGAAGAGCATGTACTTCTGTTTTATTGACTACTCCAAAGCCTTTGACTGTGTGGATCACAACAAACTGTGGGAAATTGTTAAAGAGATGAGAATACTAGACCACTTGACCTACCTCCCTAGAAGTCTGTAAACAGGTCAGGAAGCAACATTTAAACTGGACATGAAACAACAGACTGGTTCCAAATTGGGAAAGGAGTATGTCAAGGTTGTATATTGTCACCCTGCTTTTGTAACTTGCAGAGTACATCATGAGAAATACCTGGCTGGATGAAGCACAAGCTGGAATCAAGAAATATCAATAACCTCAGATAGGAATATGACACCACCCTTATGACAGAAAGCAAAGGTTAACTGAAGAGCCTCTTCATGAAAATGAAGGAGGAGAGTAAAAAAGCTGACTTAAAACTCATAATTCAAAACCTAAGATCATGGCATCTGGTTCCATTACTTCATGGTAAATAGATGGGGAAACAATGGAAACAGTTACAGACTTTATTTTGGGAGGGCTCCAAAATTTTTGCTACTGGTGATTGAAGCCATGAAACTAAAAGATGCATGCTCCTTGAAGAAAAAGCTATGATCAACATAGACAGCATATTAAAAAGCTGAGACATTACTTTGCCAACAGAGATCCATCGAGTCAAATATATGGTTTTTCCAGTAGTCAGGTATGGATGTGAGGATTGGACTACAAAGAAAGCTGGTGCCAAAGAATTGATGCTTCTGAACTGTGTTGTTGAAGTAGATCCTTGAGTGTCCCTTGGACTACAAGGAGATCAAACCAGTCAATTCTAAAGGAAGTTAGTCCTGAATATTCATTGGAAGGACTGATGCTGAAGTTGAAGCACCAGTCTGTTGGCCACTTGATGTGAAGAACTGACTCCTTGTAAAAGACCCTTATGTTGGGAAAGATGGAAGGCATAAGGAGAAAGGGACACTATAGTATGAGATGGTTGGATGGCATCACTGGCTTGATAGATAGGATTTTGAACAAGCTTCTGGCGTTAATGATGGACAGGAAAGCCTCACATGCTGCTGTTCATGGAGTCATAAATAGTAGCAGCACACAACTGAGTGACTGAACTGAACTGAACACAACTGCCCTAGAACACAGGTCTGTTATCTCTCCACCAACCAATCAGAAGAATGTGAGCAAACAATGGAAGATAACAATGACTCTGTCTGCTCTCTCCCTGCCCCCACCTAGCAACGTTTAACTGTGATAAGCCTCCTATTTCTACCTTTAAAAATTTCATTGTTGCACAGAATCTTCAGGGTTTTTTCTTGTACATAATTCTAAGTTCTCCTCTGGTTTTTGACTTCTTGAATATGTCAGTCTTTTCTTTTTGACCAACACTTTCTTTCAATTATTGCAACGAGCAGTTGAACCTGTGTTTGATAATAAACATAATGTAATTATATTAAAATATTTGAATTTACAGCAAATGCTTTTCACATATTTTAAAATATATGGGAAACAGTAACTTGAAGAGACGTGGAGTTAAAACTGCTTTGTTAAAATGAGAAATTTATTTCTAATTATATATATATATACACACACACACACACACACACACACACAGTATGTAGAAAAAAAAATAAGGCTTTGGAGTTCAATACTGAAAGAAGTGCAGTAGAAGGCTCTCAGTTCAGTTCAGTTCAGTTGCTCAGTCATGTCTGATTCCTTGCGACCCCATGAATCACAGCATGCCAGGCCTCCCTGTCCATCAACAACTCCCAGAACTCACTCAAACCCATGTCCATCGAGTCAGTGATGCCATCCAGCCATCTCATCCTCTGTCATCCCCTTTTCCTCCTGCCTCCAATCCCTCCCAGCATCAGGGTCTTTTCCAGTGAGTCAACTCTTCGCATGAGGTGGCCAAAGTACTGGAGTTTCAGCTTTAGCATCATTGCTTCCAAAGAAATCCCAGGGTTGATCTCCTTTAGAATGGACTGGTTGGATCTCCTTGCAGTCCAAGGGACTCTCAAGAGTTTTCACCAGCGCCAACCACAGTTCAAAAGCATCAATTTTTTGGGCACTCAGCCTTATTCACAGTCCAACTCTCAAATCTATACATGACCACTGGAAAAACCATAGCCTTGACTAGGCAGACCTTTGTTGGCAAAGATTTTCATTACAGACTATCCCCAACTTACAATGTTTTGTCAGTCAACTACAATGGTACCAATATGGTACATGGTTGTAGAAATTGTACTTTTGATTTTAAATTTTGATCTTATCCATTCATCTGTTGATGGACATCTAGGTTGTTTCCATGTCCTGGCTAATATAAACAGTGCTGCAATGAACATTGGAGTACATGTGTCTCTTTCAATTCTGGTTTCCTCGGTGTGTTTGTGGTATATATACACAATGGAGTATTACTCTGCCATTAAAAAGAATAAATTTGAATCAGTTCTAATGAGATGGATGAAACTGGAGCCTATTATACAGAGTGAAGTAAATCAAAAAGGAAAACACCAATACAAAATACTGACACATATATATGGAATTTAGAAAGATAATAATGATGACCCTGTATGTGAGACAAGAAAAGAGACACAGACGTATAGAACGGACGTTTGGCCTCTGAGGGAGAGGGAGAGGGTGGGATGATTTGGGAGAATGGCATTGAAGCATATATACTATTATGTAAGAAATGAGGCGCCGGTCTATGTTCAATGCAGGATGCAGGATGCTTGGGGCTGGTGTACGGGGAGGATCCAGAGAGACGTTGTGGGGTGGGAGGTGGGAGGGGGATTCAGGATTGGGAGCTTGTGTTCACCTGTGGTAGATTCATGTCGATGTATGGCAAAGCCAATAGACTATTGTAAAGTAAAATTTAAAAAAATAATTAATTAATTAAAAAATAAATTTTGATCTTTTTCCAGGCTACATGGTATGATACTTTATCTGTTGAAGCTGAGCAGCTACAGTGAGCCACAGCTTTCATTCAGCCATGTGATCAAGGGATAAACAACCAAAATACAACCATTTTTTTTTTTTATTTTCAGCACAGTATTCAATAAATTACATGAGACATTCAATACCATATTATAAAATAATTTTTTCCTTAGGGTAGGCTATATTTTATTTAAAAGATTTTGCATATGTAAATAAGGCTTTGAAATTGGATAGTGGGTTGGAAATTGAATAATTTTGAAGACCATAAGGAAACCTTATGTTTTCATGAACAAACTATTAGTGTACGTATGTGTTATCAGTTGTGTCTGACTCTTTGCAACCCTATGGGCTATAGTGTGCTATTCTCCTCTGTCAGTGAAATTATGCAGACAAGATTATTGGAGTAGGCTGTCATTTCCTACTCCAGGAAATTGTACGAATATGTATTTTAAAGGTACTACAAGTGAAGCTTAGAAGAGCAGGCAAAACATGAAGAAGTATTAAAACATCTTTGAGAAAATGACGTCTCGAAAGTATATATCACCAGATACAGACTGTTAGTAGAAATCTGGTGTGATGTGATTAAAAAGGACTCAATAGGAAATGAAAAAGTAAGGATGAGAAAGTAGAAGATAGGACATCTGTGCTTTATGGTAAGAAAAAGTTGGGGAAATTTTTCTACTATGTTTATGTAGATAGCAGAATTTACAATAAAATATTATAGTAAATATTAAGAGGATATTTGTAACTAAAATTTCAAAGGTTTGGCCAAGTTTATTTCACCGCTCATAGTAAAATGAAAAATTAAAAAAGGAGTAAATAGAAGGAAGAACTGTTAAAAAAAATAGAGTAAAACAGTATGTGATTATTTAGAAGATTTTCAGTCTATCCATATAGCAAAATGCTAAAACTAACTGGTACATTTAAATGGCATAGGGAGTATATTAAAGCGTGACTGCACAGATTTTTGCTAAAAACTGAGAAATATCATAAGATCAGTGTGTACAGTGGCACAAACGTTCTTTCAAGAGGTTAAGGTTCTGTTTCACAGATTTTCTCAATTCAACCAGAAGACCTCTAAGAAAGACATCTCCACGGTAGCTCAAGGAAGAGGATTATCCTCAAAAGATTTATGAGTGTGGCTTTTATTTAAGAGATTACAATTTGGTGAAATCTACATTTACAAAGAAACTGCAAAATAAAGGGGAAATTTTATTAGTAGAAATGCTGCCAGCTTGGGGTAAAGGGGGGAAAGAAAAGAATACAAAATAAAAGGAGACTGTTGGGATTCCACCTTCCCAAGTGGAGGTAGTGGTAAAGAACTGGCCTGCTAAGGCAGAAGACATAAGAGATGTGGGTTCAGTCCCTGGATTGGGCAGATCTTCTGGAGGAGGTCATAATAACCCACTCCAGTATTCTTACCTGGAAAATCCCATGGACAGAGCAGCCTGGTGGACTACAGTTCATAGGGTCTCAAAGAGTCAGACATAACTGAAGTTACTTAGCACGTTGGGATTCTAAAATCTAATGGCAGAAAGTTGACTGATAAAACTACTCAGTTGCTAACAGTTGTTATTATGAACAAGGAAGGCTGATGCAGCAGGTGGAGCTGAGAGTCCAGAGGGAGAAGAGAAAAGCCAAGTGCACAGAGCTGAGATACCCAGAGGAAGATTATTCCAAACTCTTGAAACTTAATGAGAGAACTTCAGTGGCAGTTTACTTGACTGGATTTTAAAATGGCACTCCACTCCAGTACTTTTGCCTAGAAAATCCCATGGATGGAGGAGCCTGGTGGGCTGCCGTCTATGGGGTCGTACAGATTCAGACACAACTGAAGCGACTTAGCAGCAGTAGCAGCAGGTGACCCTTTTTCCTTCCATCTTCCCACTTTTTAAACAAAAATGTCTTTGAGTGTTATCCCATACCTGTTCCAACAATGTATGCTGAGGCTTTGGGGGCAAGCCTTTAATTACACAAGTTCAAATTTAAAAATATAGTAGCCTAGAATGGATTAAGCACAGGAGCTTCATCCAAACTGTTTTAAAAAACTTAGATAATAAGATTTAGATGAAAAGATTTGAGCTTAAGCTGGTCCTGTCATGGGATTTTAGGGGGAGATTAAAAATGAAATGGATATATTTTGCCTGTGGGGCAGATGTGTAATGTCAGGAGAGAGAGGGCTAACTGTGAACAGTTGACATCTTTATAATGTCTTTTCATCCAAGAATATCAAATACTTCCCAAAAATTTTGTTTAAGTTTTCCAACTCTATGCATGTCTTATATCTTTAAGGTTAAGTTCATTCTTGTGTATTTCATAAAAAAATTGTTGCTTTGATTATTATTTGAAATAAATTAGTATCTATTGAATTCTATCATTTATTGTTTTCTTGTTTGTATAGAAAGAAGTTAACAAGAGTGACAAATAAATCTTATAAACAGTAAGTTTCTTAGCTTTGCTTTTTGTTGTTACTGGTAGGTTGATTCCAAAGGTTATACTGAGCATATGATCATATCATCTGAAATTATAAGTTTTACTTTTTTAATCCTTGTCGGACATTTTTATTTTTCTTTCTTTGTGATGTTGGCCAGGACATTTAGCTCTAAATTTAACAGTAGTGATTTTATGAGGATGTTTGCTTTATTTCCAAGAATAAATACATAATTCAACTTCAAGTGCAAAATTCTCAGTTTGGAATATATAAAATTAACTAAGTAAAAGGGGTTAGTTTACTTTTCAGTTTTCTAAAAAAATATAATCATGGGTGCTAATTTTTTCTATTTTTTTTTTAATTTGAGGCATTTATAATTTTGAAGATGGTTAAACATATATTAGCACATTTTTGGAAGTTTTACTCTCCATACCATCTTAGGAAAAAGCCTTATTGATGAAGATATATTATTTAATATTTGCTAATACTTAATTTTGGAGAAGGAAATGGCAACCCACTCCAGTGTTTTTGCCTGGAGAATCCCAGGGATGGCGGATCTTGGTGGGTAGCCGTCTATGGGGTTGCACAGAGTTGGACACGACTGAAGCGACTTAACAGCAGCAATACTTAATTTTACTTTTAATGTTATAGTTTTTAAAGAGTGTTTATTTTTTCACTATTTTTTTTTATTCTGGGACAAACTGAATAAAGTGGTAATTAGCAAGTCACTAAATTTTATTAGCACATGAAAAACACATGAGTGCTCTTTACTATTATTCAAATTCTTTCCAATAAATTCTGTATGACCAAAATAGAATTTTGTTATACATAATCTTGTTTCATCCATAGTTATTTTAAAAACATGATGATCTTACATTTTCTTTGTGTCTGTACTTAAACTTTTTTATTCCTTATTTTGTTCACTTCTATTTTTTCACTCTTTCTTCTTTGATCCACCTAGCTAAAGGTCTGTGCCCTGTATTGATAATTAAAAAAAAAAAAA
>SJYV01009950.1:926661-943320 GCA_006410875.1 Neotragus pygmaeus
GTTTTTTTTTTTTTTTTTAATTTCTGGTATACTACTTATGTTATATAATCTGTCTCAGAAAAGGAAATAGTTGTACTATGTGTTACATACCAGACACATTAGGCAGGGAGGGACATTACATTTATACACAAGCATACTGACTAATTGCTCTGCATTTCCTATAATGTTTACTGGTGTCAAAGAAATGACAGATGTGTAAGAATACAGCGATAGATAAAGAATGGATTTCTGTCATTTAGAACCACACTGTTGGAGTTACCTGCTCTTGTTGTATGAAATGGTTGCAAAGATTAATATTTGAAGTCTCCAATTATTAAGACAGTAAAGAATGAGATCTTGATTTCTGGAACAGTACCCCCCCCCCTTTGCTGACCATGCAGTATTTTGTACATTACTGAAATATTTTGTCTCATTAAAAAAAAAAATCATGCAGTGAGATTTACAGGTCAGACCAAATTTGTTAAGCAAGAAGTGCATTCAGAGCTCTAAGAATTCTAAGAAAATGAAGCTGGAGTAGTTACAGTCCTAGCTCTCAAGGAGTTTCATTCCTTTTTTCACTCAGCAAATTAGTATTGAGTAGCAAAGAGTCGGACACAACTGGGAGACTTCACTTTCTTTCTATAGTTCCTTTTGGAGGAGGAAATGGCAACCCACTCCAGTGTTCTTGCCTGGAGAGTCCTATGGACAGAGGGGCCTGGTGGGCTACAGTCTATGGGGTTGCAGAGAGTCAGACACGACTAAGCAGCTAACTCACACACACAGCTAATTGTTGAGGTCAAAATCAGAGTTGATGTGTCCCCTTAGGGAGCTTACTGAATCTAGAGAAAGAAACTAATGTGTAAACTGCTAAGTATGTCAGTACTTCACAGCGACTGGTAAGACACTGCATGTTACAATGGAAAATATCCTGGGTTTGTAATCAGCAATCCGGGGTTTAAATTCGTAGTGTCAATTTGGATAAGTTTCTTAAGCCTCCTGTCCTAGAATTGGTTTTCTCATTTCTAGAATAGGGATACATCTCATTGGGTGGTTGTGTATATCAGAAGGACTGTGCATAAAGTGTGGATGTTGTTATTTTTATAAGGTTCAGGAGATCACAAGAGAGGATGAGTAAAAGCATTTTAGAATGGTCAGTAGTTGAATATTTAAGTCTAGAAAGTATAGTTGTCATTGAATGCTCAAGTCCCTGTCAGTCAGTCCTTCATATCTAGAAATTCGGAGGGTCAGTTGTTCCCTCCAGGTTGTGAGAAGTATGAAACAACTTGGGAAGTCAGGGGACCTACTGGTAGTATGTTATGGAGCAAGAAGGGTTCTCAGGTTTACATATGTGTTGGAATCATTGCGAGATTATTACAAATGTGTATGGCTAGTTCAGATTCCTAGATAATATTCAGATTCGTTGATCTGAGGTGGAACTTGGGCATTTCTGTTTTTAGCAAGCTTAATAGAGACTAAGTTACATCACAGTCTGAGAATCACTGCTGAAATTCACAGTTTTCTAATAGGGTGATCCTGAACCACGTTGGAAATGTTAATAGGTTTTCCCTCAATTTTTGGCTCATATTCACTGAGTTATGATTAAATTAAGTTGAGCTCTTTCAGGATGCCATTTCTCTATCCCCTTAAAATAACAATGTACATTTCATAGATGTGGATGTAAGAAAGATGCAGTTGAGGAAGTGTTGCAGTGATTAGTGGTATACCACAAGATCAGATTTGACTTTTAAAGTTCGAGGAGGAAGGTGGAGTCACTATAGAAGGATTGGAGGTAAAGGAGGTCAGATACATGTTTACAGTAAGCTCCATGAAATACGATGAGAGTATGAATTAAACCAGTGCTGGTGAGGTCAAGGGCAAAAAGACTCCCAATAGAATTTCATCCCCCTTAGTTAAAGGGCATGAGAGGAGGAAACTGGGGAAGAGGCACGTATAAAACAATCGGCAGAAAAAGTATGTAGAAACATGCATGTGTCACTATGTGTAAATATGCCTAGATGTTAGTGAAACTCTTAGTTGGTGATTGTTTTCATGGAGGATGTGACTCTTCAGTAAATCTATAGTTTTACCACAGTTTTTAAAAATAGATTTTGAGAAAGCTGAGGTTTCATTTAAAGCTATATGTAAATATATATGTTAATATACTTTTACATAAAGTTAATAGTTCTGGTGCAGTTCATAGCTGTTAGTATTTTCTTAGAACAATTAATTAAGGGTTAAACACAAGATCATTAGGTCTTGTTTTGTTGTCAGTTCTTTTGCCTTTCATGTCATGTGATTCATTATTTTCTATGAAGAGTATAGCCATCTTGCCAAGAAGAGGTAAATATGTATATATGTTCCTTATTCAAGGACGATATTAAGAATTGGGGAAAAAACAGAGCCTGTCCTCTCTCTCAGCAGCCATCTCCCATTTGGATCAACCGCTCCCATTCCCTGCATAGTCACTTGGTTTGCTTTCAAGGTTTAGTGATATTTAAGAAATTTTAATTAACTAATTTTAATGTTTATTTATGTATTTATTTTTAGTTCCTTAGCACTTGCTTTAACTTGCTTATTATAGTCTTTTAATTTTTGTGTATTTTTTTTCTCACCCTGTATGTAATACTGTGAGATTAGACTTTACGTCTACAGTTTTATATAATTTTGATAATAACCAGCATATAGATCACTGCATACTTCTTGATTGCAAAATTAAAATAGTTTGTATACTCCTTGGTTCATTCAGCATTTCTCATTGCTTGATCAGGTTGTTAAAACTTTCAGTTTCTAATGCGCATGGTATCTGGACTTTGGTTTTCATTTATTAGGAGAATAAAGCGGTTTAATTCTTCTGCTTAACTAGTATGGTTGGTAGCAGTAGCTGTCCAACAGTTAACTTTGTTTCTGTTCTAAATTCATAAATAGATTCAGAGGGAGAGGTGCCTAGAGAGATCATTGTCTTGATGAAGGCCTAAATTGAGGCAGTCCCGGAGGGAAGTTAGTTCTGGGACTATATTTCACCTTGAGTTTTATGTTAGGAGGGAAAAGGTTAAAATACATGGGATTTGGATTTGGAAGAGAAAAAGACAGGAAAACAGCCTAAGCTAATGAAGAGGAAAAAAGGTGAATACAGAAGTGAATTTCGTACAGGATAGGCTGTAAGCACAGGAGATTTAGAAGAATCCAGCAGATCTGGGTTTATCTTAGCTCTGTAGTATAGGCAGACTTCTTCACAAGTATAAGCCTTAGTGTCTGTATTTGTAAAATGAACTTAGCCAATGATTTCAGAGAATAGTACAATGATGTGTGTAAAGCAGTTAGAATGCCTGCCACTTATAAAGTGTTTTGGGAGTTTAGAGAAGCATGTGAAAGAATGTTGTCATTAATACTGTTGACTACTTGGTTTAGATTCTTGTTACTGGCAGGGAGGTTTTAAAGTAAATCTTGAACTGTATATTACATTTGTTTTGATTTAGGTAAGTTAATACTAACATTTTGGCTGAAAGTCAGTACATTATAGAGTATGTAAATAAGAGTTAAGCAGCAGCTGGAACAAATCTATTTGGCAAATTTCTCTGTAACCTTAGCCCTCTGGTTGCTGACCGGAAAGGGAAGAGGGGATACTTGTATAAGAGGAGTTCCTGGGTTTTAGTCCACACTCTGCCACTGATTAATTAATTATGAGTGTGAACAAGAATCTCCATCTTCCTAACTTTACTGACCACTTTCCTGATCTGAAACTGAGTGGTTGGACAGAACACACCACAGTCTTTCCACCTTTAATGTTCTACCACTCTAAATATTCTAGTTGCCAGGGACTCTAGCAGAGAAAGATCAGCCCTTCTGTTTTCTGTTTTGCACAGTGGAGACAAAGATAATATATATCTAAGTGCAACGTAGATTATCTAAGTGCAAGGTACATCATCCATTTCATTGCAGATTCCCATTTCTAACTCACTTTTTCTTTAGCATCACAATTTAATAGGTATTTTACCTCAGAAAGACCAGGGTTAACAGAATTAATCAGCATTAGTAATAGAATAATCAGCTCTTAACTTTAAATTATTTAAAATACAAGGCATTTTTATATTACTATAAGTATGCCTTTTAATTAAGGTGGAGTTACCAATTCCAATATTTTGTTAACCAATTCCGTCTAGAACCTTATTTCTTACATGACATTGTATTAGTGATATGATAGTTTGATATTACCCTTTATTGCTTATTATCTAAGGTTAAAAATAATTAGCTTTTTTTTCTTTCAGTTTTTAGTTTTTAAATGTTAGATGCGGTAGTTATAGTGAACTGACTTGGTTATTTTAGGGAGACTAAAAGTTGAGGTTTATAAGAGCAGGTAAAAGTTCAGTTTCATTGTAAATATTCTGAGAGTCATAGCTTTGATCTCACAGATTAAAACTCAGCAGTATTAATAATCACTGTAAAGATTCTGGAAGCAAAACAAGTTCATACAGTCTTGTCCAGACTAATATATATTGCTAACATAAATAAAATTCTTACTGCCTTGTGACTGAATGATCTGCTATTTTTTAAGTGTTAAATATTGTTTACTAGTTAGAAAATGTTTGGAGTATTTGACTATATTCATAAACGTAGTGTAACAAAAATGTATTCTGTTTTTATTTATTGTATCTACATCAGTATTATTGGAAGTAATAGAAGGTTACATCATTATAGTGTTAATATAAGAGAGTAAAATTATTAGAAAACACCAGTTTCACTTTATGATGTGTTATAATGGAATTTATGACTTTTCTTTTTTTTTTTCTTTAAGAGACCAAATAACGTGTAATGTGGAGGAGGTGGATCTAAAAAAGTTCTGTTTAGAAAATAGAATACAATGAAAGGTTTGGAGTAACTTCATATTTCAGCATGGTATGACTGTCTGTTATAATAGTTTAATTGTTTTCAGTATCCTTGGCTCCTCAGTTTGTCTGCCATGGTGATTTTGCTTTTTAACTTATTTTTTACTTGACCTGAAGATTGCTATAGAAATCTATCTCTTTAAAAGGAGTGCTCATTAAAGACTAGGTAAATTGAAACAAAGAGAAATACAGAAGACATCTGGGAAAATAAAATGCCTTAAAAAAATTATCATCAAACAAAAATACACAGTAACTTTAGGACAATGAAGTGTTTTAAAGTTAAAACTTTTATGTTAAACTTGGAGAAGCTAAAAGTATTTAGTATTTTTAAGTGTTAAAGTAGAAGTGAAGTTGTTTATCATATTTGTTTGGTTCCAAAATAAATTTAAATGAAATTCTCTCTCTGTACTGAAATACCTAAGAAATTTCATAGTAGTAAAGGAGCTGATTGATTTGTATGCAGTGCATGAAGCTAATCAAATGATTTCCTCTATTTTTATTAATAAAATATCATCATGATCAAGAATCAAGGACTTGCCTCAGTATCTTGGAGTACATGAAAAGNTCCACACTCTGCCACTGATTAATTAATTATGAGTGTGAACAAGAATCTCCATCTTCCTAACTTTACTGACCACTTTCCTGATCTGAAACTGAGTGGTTGGACAGAACACACCACAGTCTTTCCACCTTTAATGTTCTACCACTCTAAATATTCTAGTTGCCAGGGACTCTAGCAGAGAAAGATCAGCCCTTCTGTTTTCTGTTTTGCACAGTGGAGACAAAGATAATATATATCTAAGTGCAACGTAGATTATCTAAGTGCAAGGTACATCATCCATTTCATTGCAGATTCCCATTTCTAACTCACTTTTTCTTTAGCATCACAATTTAATAGGTATTTTACCTCAGAAAGACCAGGGTTAACAGAATTAATCAGCATTAGTAATAGAATAATCAGCTCTTAACTTTAAATTATTTAAAATACAAGGCATTTTTATATTACTATAAGTATGCCTTTTAATTAAGGTGGAGTTACCAATTCCAATATTTTGTTAACCAATTCCGTCTAGAACCTTATTTCTTACATGACATTGTATTAGTGATATGATAGTTTGATATTACCCTTTATTGCTTATTATCTAAGGTTAAAAATAATTAGCTTTTTTTTCTTTCAGTTTTTAGTTTTTAAATGTTAGATGCGGTAGTTATAGTGAACTGACTTGGTTATTTTAGGGAGACTAAAAGTTGAGGTTTATAAGAGCAGGTAAAAGTTCAGTTTCATTGTAAATATTCTGAGAGTCATAGCTTTGATCTCACAGATTAAAACTCAGCAGTATTAATAATCACTGTAAAGATTCTGGAAGCAAAACAAGTTCATACAGTCTTGTCCAGACTAATATATATTGCTAACATAAATAAAATTCTTACTGCCTTGTGACTGAATGATCTGCTATTTTTTAAGTGTTAAATATTGTTTACTAGTTAGAAAATGTTTGGAGTATTTGACTATATTCATAAACGTAGTGTAACAAAAATGTATTCTGTTTTTATTTATTGTATCTACATCAGTATTATTGGAAGTAATAGAAGGTTACATCATTATAGTGTTAATATAAGAGAGTAAAA
The DNA here is from genome assembly GCA_006410875.1 of Neotragus pygmaeus. Taxonomy (NCBI): domain Eukaryota; kingdom Metazoa; phylum Chordata; class Mammalia; order Artiodactyla; family Bovidae; genus Neotragus; species Neotragus pygmaeus. Next base: position 933,153 of record SJYV01009950.1, read on the forward strand.
TTATTAGAAAACACCAGTTTCACTTTATGATGTGTTATAATGGAATTTATGACTTTTCTTTTTTTTTTTCTTTAAGAGACCAAATAACGTGTAATGTGGAGGAGGTGGATCTAAAAAAGTTCTGTTTAGAAAATAGAATACAATGAAAGGTTTGGAGTAACTTCATATTTCAGCATGGTATGACTGTCTGTTATAATAGTTTAATTGTTTTCAGTATCCTTGGCTCCTCAGTTTGTCTGCCATGGTGATTTTGCTTTTTAACTTATTTTTTACTTGACCTGAAGATTGCTATAGAAATCTATCTCTTTAAAAGGAGTGCTCATTAAAGACTAGGTAAATTGAAACAAAGAGAAATACAGAAGACATCTGGGAAAATAAAATGCCTTAAAAAAATTATCATCAAACAAAAATACACAGTAACTTTAGGACAATGAAGTGTTTTAAAGTTAAAACTTTTATGTTAAACTTGGAGAAGCTAAAAGTATTTAGTATTTTTAAGTGTTAAAGTAGAAGTGAAGTTGTTTATCATATTTGTTTGGTTCCAAAATAAATTTAAATGAAATTCTCTCTCTGTACTGAAATACCTAAGAAATTTCATAGTAGTAAAGGAGCTGATTGATTTGTATGCAGTGCATGAAGCTAATCAAATGATTTCCTCTATTTTTATTAATAAAATATCATCATGATCAAGAATCAAGGACTTGCCTCAGTATCTTGGAGTACATGAAAAGGATAAGGAAGATGTAGTCCTTACCTCTTAGTTCTTTATTAAGTAGTCAGGGAAGACAAAAATTATGCACATAAAGAGAGTTTTGCAAGCCAGTGTTAAGTTTTGAATATTAGAAGAAGTAGGTATATCACTGTGATTTTCAATACATCATTATGGGGCTTGAGCATGATGTCTTGAGTGGCCTGTAGAATTTATTTCAGAACAGGAAGCCACTCAATTCAAGTGTAGGGAAATGTGTGAGCAACTATGGAGTAGAAAATTTGCAGGCAGTATTTGAAAATACTGAATAGACTGGCTTGGCTAGAGTTGAGAATGGTATTTGCTTGAGGAGATACTGAATGATAAGTTTGAAAGATAAATTGCAGCCAGATTTTAGAGAAGACCTTGAATGTCAGACCTAGGGATTGAGCTTTAGTCCCCAAGTAGGGAGAAGTCATGATCCGCAGGTGGCACAGTCCTAACAAATCCGCCTGCCAGTGCAGGAGACGAAGAGATGTGGGATTGATCCTTGGATCAGGAAGGTCCCCTGGAGGAGGAAATGGCAACTTGCTCCAGTATTCTTGCCTGGTAAGTTCCATGGACAGAGGAGCCTGGAGGGCTACAGTCCATGGGGCCACAAAGAGTCGGACACAACTGAGCGACTAAATACATAACTGAACATATAAAGGGACTCAATGTCAAGATAGGAAGTATCTCAAAATGGGAAAAACTAGAAATTCTTATTCATAATAAGAATACTTGAGTAACACTTTGTGGTTATGATTTAGTTGCTAAGTCTTGTCTGACTCTTGTGATCCCGTGAACTGTAGCCTGCCGGGCTTCTGTATCCATGGGATCTCACAGGCAAGAATAGTGGAATGAGTTGCCATTTCCTTCTCCAGGGGATCTTCCCAGGCATCAAACCCGTGTCTCTTATATTGCAGGTATATTCTTTACTGCTTAGCCACCAGGGAAGTTCCTGAGCTTGAACGTTTACTAAGTATTTTCTTATTCATTACCTTAGCAGACCAGACCTGGCCTGGCTAAGGAACCTGAATTGTAGTGACATCAGGAACAGAAAAAGGATGAGTAAATACTTAGCCTTAGTTCTCATGGTGGATACCACCTATCACTCACAGCGATTTTTCCTACTTTGTCACGATGGGGTTTCTGATTCCAAAGCTTTGGAATGGAACTAGATTTCATGGACAGTGATCCTGGACTGACTGATAGTGGCTGTATGTAGGAATACACTGAGTGAGTCACAAAGTGAATTCAAGATGACAGCAGAACCTCCTTGTGGAAATAGCTCGATAGTAGAAATTGTAGGATAGAGCTGTTGGAATCCTTTGTGTAATGTTTATTACCGAGGCCTTAGGAGTGGAAGTAGATCTGTGAAGGTGTCAGTGCCTGTGAAGATAAAAGAGGTATGCAGTCTAGCCCATATTTGAATTTCAGTGAGGAGTTTAAAGGGAAGAAAGATGCTTTCTTTATAAATTACCAGAAAATGGTATTCTGCAGGTTAACTTTTTCACTTCTATTTTGTATTTTTCAGATATTACCATGTTCATTTATATTGGTTGCATCCTTTTTATTACTGCATCATATATTTTATGTATTCCTTATAACTTACTAACCTCTGTGACAGTTTTCTAGGGCTAGTGTAACAAGATACCACAAACTGTGTGGCTTAAAAAACAAATTTAATCTCTCACATTTTTAGAGGCTAGAAGTCCAAAATCAAGGTCTTGGCAGGATTGGTTTCTTTTGGCAGCCCTGAGAGAGAATCTGTCCCATACATCTCCTAGCTTCCGGCGTCTGCTGACCATTCTTTATATTCTTTGGCTTATAGTTTCATCACTCCAGTCTCTGCCTGTGTAATCATCACAGGATTCTCTTTTTGTTCTCTACTTGTCTGTTTCTCTGTCTTCTTTTTCTGTAAGGAAACCAGTTATTGGACTAGTGTCAGCCCTAAAGAATCTCTTTTGATATATGGTCATGTTCACAGATAAACAGGGGTTAGGGTTAGTACATCAGTGTAGTTTTTTAGGGAGACACACAGTTCAGCTCAAAACCATGGGTATTTTTACTTTCCAATCTTTTGCCTTTGAAAACAGTGTTGTAATGAACATTGAAATATTATTTCTGCGTATCCTTTCCAGGTACTTCTATAGAGTAAACGCTAAGAAATGAAGTCAGAGAGCATGAGCATTAAAAAATAATCACGGATACTGCTGAATTGTCTTCCAAAACAATTACTATGAAACTGTCTAGTCATATCAACATTAGAGTTTAAAATATTTTTTGCATTTGACCATTTCACTGGTGAAAAAAAACGCATTGTTTGGTTTGTAGTTTCTGAAGAAGTTATCTTTTTGAGTCTGTTGGTCATTTATATTTCTTCTGTAATTAGCTGTTATTGTCTTTAGACCATTTTTCTAATGAATTATTTGCTTTTTTTTTAGTGACCTGAGAAATACTTAGGAATAGTAATTTTATAGTACATTTTTCAGCAGTCATCATTTTATTTTTTGACAGAAATATTTTTGGTCATTGCATAGGTTTTTAATATTGTGTAGTTAAATGTGATAGTCTTTCAAGTGTATCAAGTTTTTATTTAATACTGGCTTAGTTCAGAATTACAAGAATATTTACTCACATTTTCTTAGTACATCTATTGTTTTATACCTATTATCTTTGATCTTTCTGGAAGTGACTTTGGAGAACAAGAGTTGTAGAAATCTAGTATTACATTTTTATAATACAAATGGCCGCAACGCTACTTATTGAGCAGTTCATTTTTCCATACCTGTTTGAAATGCTATCCCAGTAATTTACCACATTATCAGATGTCCTTAGCTCTATTTCTGCATGCTTTTTTTTTTGTCAGTGTGTAGAATTTTTAGTTAGTATAGCTTTATAACGATGATACAGTTTGATTAGTTTTAAGTCCCTCATTGGGCTTCACTAGTGACTCAGACGGTAAAGAATCTGCCTGTATTGTGGGAGACCTGGGTTTGATCCCTGGTTTGGAAGATCCCCTGGAGAAGGGCATGGCAACCCACTCCAGTATTCTTGCCTGGCGAATCTCCATGGACAGAGGAGCCTGGTGGGCTACAGTCCATGGGTCACTCAAAGAGATAGATATGACTGAGCGACTAAGCACAGCATACAAGTCCCTCGTTACTCTCCTTGTCAATATTTTCTAGCTGTTTTATGTGCCTGTGTTGTTCAGTCACTAAGTCATTTCTGATTCTTTGCAGCCCCATGAACTGCAACACAACAAGCTTCCCTGTCTTTTACTATCTCCCTGAGTTTGCTCAGATTCATATCCCGAGTCAGTGATGCTATCTTAACAATCTCATTCTCTGCCATCCTCTACTCTTGCTGCACTCAATCTTTCCCAAGCATTAGGGTCTTTTCCAGTAAGTCAGGTCTTCGCATCAGGTGACCAATGTACTGGAGCTTCAGTTTCAGCATCAGTCCTTCCAGTGAATATTCAGGACTGATATCCTTTAGGATTGACTGGTTTGATCTTCTTTCAGTCCAAAGAACTCTTAAGAGTCTTCTCCAGCACTACAGTTTGAAAGCATCTGTGCTTTGGCTTTCAGCCTTCTTTATTGTCCAACTCTCACATCTGTATATGACTACTGGAAAAACCATAGCGTTGACTAGATGGGCCTTTGTTGGTAAAGTAATGTCTCTGCTTTTTAATATGGTGTTTAGGTTTGTCATAGCTTTTCTTCCGAGAAGCAAGCGTCTTAATTTCATGGTTGCAGTTACCGTCTGCAGTGATTTTGGAGCCCAAGAAAATAAAATCTTGTCACTACTTCCACTTTTCTATTTGCTATGAAGTGATGGGACCGGATGCCATGATCTTAGATTTATGAATGTTGAGTTTCAGGTCAGCTTTTTCACTTTCTTTCACCTTCATCAAGAAGCTCTTTAGTTTTCTCTAGAATCATCTGCTGTATGAGGTTGTGGATATTTCTCCTGGCAATCTGGATTCCAGCTTGTTATTCATCCAGAATTTCCTATGATGTACTCTGCATAGAAGTTAAATAAGCAGGGTAACATATACAGCCTTCACATACACAGTTCAGTCGCTCAGTTGTGTCCGACTCTTTGCGACCCCATGAACCACGGCACGCCACACCTCCCTGTCCATCACCAACTCCTGGAGTTTACCCAGACTCATGTCTGTTGAGTCAGTAATGCCATCTAACCATCTCATACTCTATTGTCCCCTTCTCCTCCTGCCCTTAATCTTTCCCAGCATCAGGGTCTTTTCAGATGAGTCAGCTCTTTGCCTCAGATGGCCAAAGTATTAGAGTTTCAGCTTCAACATCAGTCCTACCAATACACACCCAGGACTGATCTCCTTTAGAATGGAGTGGTTGAATCTCCTTGCAGTCCAAGGGACTCTCAAGAGTCTTCTCTAACACCACAGTTCAAAAGCATCAATTCTTCGGCGCTCAGCTTTCTTTATAGTCCAACTTTCACATCCATACATGACTATTGGAAAAACCACCTTGACCAGATGACCTTTGTTGACAAAGTGATGTCTGTTTTTTCATATGCTGTATAGGTTGGTCATTTGAAAAGACCCTGATGCTGGGAAAGATTGAGGGCAGGAGGAAAAGGGGACAACAGAGGATGAGATGATTGGATGGCATCACTGACTCAATGGACATGGGTTCAGGTGAACTCTGGGAGTTGGTGATGGACATGGAGGCCTGGCGTGATGTGGTTCATGGAGTTGCAAAGAGTAAGACATGACTGAGGAACTGAACTGAACTAGGTTGATCATAACTTTCTTCCAAGGAGCAAGCGTCTATTAATTTCATGGCTGCAGTCACCATCTGCAGTGATTTTGGAGCCCAGAAAAATAAAGCCACTGTTTCCTCATCTATTTGTCATGAAGTGATGGGGCCAGATGCCATGATCTTTGTTTTCTGAATGTTGAGCTTTAAGCCCACTTTTTTGCTTTCCTCTTTCACTTTCATCAAAAGGCTTTTTAGTTCTTCTTCACTTTCTGCCATAAAAGTGGTGTCATCTCCATATCTGAGATTATTGATATTTCTCCCGGCAATCTTGGTTCCAGTTTGTGCTTCCTCCAGCCCAGCGTTTCTCATGATGTACTCTGCATATAAGTTAAATAAGCGGGTGACAATATACAGGCCTGACGTACTCCTTTTCCTGTTTGGAACCAGTCTGTTGTTCCATGTCCAGTTCTAACTGTTGCTTCCTGACCTGCACACAGGTTTCTCAAGAGGCAGGTCAGGTGGTCTGGTAGTCCCAAAGTCAAAGGCTTTGGCATAGTCAGTAAAGGAGAAGTAAATGTTTTTCTGGAACTCTCTTGCTTTTTTAATGATCCAGTAGATGTTGGCAATTTGATCTCTGGTTCCTCTGGCTTTTCCAAAACCAGCTTGAACATCTGGAAGTTCAAGGTTCAAGTATTGCTGAAGCCTGGCTTGGAGAATTTTGAGCATTACTTTACTAGCGTGTGCGATGAGTGCAATTGTGTGGTAGTTTGAACATTCTTTGGCATTGCCTTTCTTTGGGATTGGAATGAAAACTGACCTTTTCCAATCCTGTGGCCATTGGTGAGTTTTCCAAATTTACTGACATATTGAATGCAGCACTTTCACAGCATCATCCTTTAGGATTTGAAATAGCTCAACTGTAATTTCTATCACCTTCACTAGTTTTGTTCGTAGTGATACTTCCTAAGGCCCACTTGACTTCACATTCCAGGATGTCTAGCTCTAGGTGAGTGATCACACCATCGTGATTATCAGAGTCATGAAGATCTTTTTTGTACAGTTCTTCTGTGTATTCTTGCCACCTCTTCTTAATATCTTCTGCTTCTGTTAGGTCCATACCATTTCTGTCCTTTATTGAGCCCATGTTTGCATGAAATGTTCCCTTAGTATCTCTAATTTTCTTGAAGAGAACTCTAGTCTTTCTTATTCTATTGTTTTCCTCTATTTCTTTGCATTGCTTGCTGAGGAAGGCTTTCTTACCTCTCCTTGGTATTCTGTGGAACTCTGCATTCAAATGGGTATATCTTTCCTTTTCTCCTTTGCTTTTTGCTTCTCTTATTTTCGCAGTTATTTGTAAGGCCTCCCCAGACAGCCATTTTGCTTTTTTGCATTTCTTTTGACATATACAGCCTTTCCTAATTTTGAACCAGTCAGTTGTTCCATATCTGGTTCTAACTACTGCTTCTTGACCTGCATACAGGTTTTTCAGGAGGCAGGTGGTCTGGTATTCCCATCTGTTTAAGAATGTTTCAGTTTGTTGTGATCCACACAGTCAAAGGCTTTAGCATAGTCAGTGAAGGAGAAGTAGATGTTTTTTCTGGAATTCCCTTGACTTTTCTGTGATGCAGTGAATGTTGGCAATTTGATCTTTGGTTCCTCTGCGTTTTCTAAACCCAGCTTGTCCATCTGGAAGTTATTGGTTCATGTACTCCTGAAGCCTAGCATGAAGGTTTTTCACATACCCTTACTAACATTCAAAGTGATGATATGCATGTACTTGGTACTCTTTTCACGACTTTACCTGCCACCCCATCTCCCATAGAAAAATATTTGCTTTAAAATAGCTTTGGATTCGTCAGTTAATTTAGGAAAACTTGGCTTAGTGAGGATTTCCATTTGAAAGCAAGTCTTTTTTTAAAAACTTTCCTTATTTCCTTCCATAGTTATATAATTTTTATATAGTGTGTATGTGCACGCTCAGGTGTGTCTGACTTTTTTTGACCCCATGGACTGTAAGCCCACGAGGCTTCTCTGCCCATGGGAATTTTCCAGGCAAAAATACTGGAGTGGGTTGCCATTTCTTCCTCCAGGGGATCTTCCTGACCCAGGTCAAACCTGTGTTCCCTGTGGCCCCTAAGTTGGCAGGCAGATTCTCTACCACTGAGCCACCTGGGAAGCCCCCACATCAAGTGTACTAGCCATCATTTTTTTTTTTAATGTTAGGTACAAAAATGATCCCAGTTATACTCATTGTTAAAAAAATATACACACACACAATGACTATGTGGAATTAAAAGGTAAAATAGCCTTTTTATACTTCTCATCTCCTAATATAATTAGTCTCCATAGAAGGCTCTCAAGGGTTTGACATGTCTCTTTCCTTTCTCTTTTATTTGTAGGTATGTGTATGAATGCATGTTTGCACTTTACCTGTAAAGAGTCTGTTATTATATGAGGTACATATAAATTTACCTCATGCCCTTTTTTTTAAAACCATCTTTATTATAGAAACTTCTAAACATATGCAAATTATAAAATAGGATAATGGGTATCAACTCATGCTAATCTTGTTTGCTTTATATCTCCAGTCACTTTTCTCTTTCCTGTGTTATTTGGAAATAAAAAGACACTATATAATTTTCTTTTTCTTAGTTAGTCTGGCTAGAGATATGTTAATTTTATTGATTTTCTTAATAAAACAGGGTTTAGTTTAACTGATTTCTGCTGTTTTTCTTGTTTTTTATTGATTTCTGTTCTGATTTTTTTGTTGTTTTGTTTTCATTGAATTTAAATTGCTTTTCTTTTGTAATGTGATAACTACTCAGGTTATTGATTTGAGACTTTTTTCTAACTTGGATATTTAGTACTGTACATTTTCTTGTAAATACTGCTTTACTGGCATCTCATGTATTGGATATGTTGTATTTTCATTTAATTTAAATTACTTTCTAATTTTCATTTCTTTGACCCACAGATTTTCTCTTGCTGTTTTCTAGAAGCATGCAATTTAGTGTTCAAGTTTTAGGGATTTTCCAGATATCCTTCTGCTGCTGCTAAGTTGCTTCAGTCGTGTCCAACTCTGTGCGACCCCATGGACAGCAGCCCACCAGGCTCCCCTGTCCCTGGGATTCTCCAGGCAAGAACACTGGAGTGGGTTGCCATTTCCTTCTCCAATGCATGAAAGTGAAAAGTGAAAGTGAAGTCGCCCAGTTGTGTCCGACTCTTAGCAACCCCGTGGACTACAGCCTACCAGGCTCCTCTATCCATGGGATTTTCCAGGCAAGAGTACTGGAGTGGGGTGCCATTGCCTTCTCTGATCCTTCTGCTACTGATTTCTAACTTAATTCCATTATGTTAGAAAATAGTATGGATCCTTTTCATGTGTAAGAATATAGTTTAAATTGATGTTCCACGTGCACTTGAAAATAATATGTATTTCACTGTTGTTAGGTGCTGTGCTGTGTGCATGCTAAGTTGCTTTAGTTGTGTCTGACTCTGCAACCCTATGGACTATAGCCCACAAGGCTCCTCTCTCCATGGAATTCTTAAGCAAGAATACTGGAGTGGGTTGCCGTGCCCTTCCCCAGGGACTCTTTCCTGCCCAGGGATTGAACCTGTGTGTCTTAGCTTCTCCAGCATTGGCAGGTGGGTTCTTTACTACTAGCGCCATGGTGGAGTGTTCAGCAAATGTTAATTATATCAAATTGATCAGTAGTATAGTTTAAGTCTTCTTTATCCTTACTGATTTTCTGTCTACTTGCTCTATCAATTTTGAGAGAAAGCTGTTAAATTCTTCCATTATTATGAATTCTCCTTGCAGTTATATCAGTTTCTCTTCATTTGTTTTGAGCCTGTTTATCATGAGGGTAAACATTACAACAGGTATGTTGAAGAATTGACCATCATCATGAAATGACCTCCGTTGTCTCTGACACACTTTCTTCTGAAATCAGCTGTTATTGAAGCTTTCTTTTAGTTGGTGTTATAATCTCTTTTGGCATTATTTTTAATATTCTCGTGTCTATGTACTTAAAATAGGCTTCATATATGCGGCACATAGTTAGGTTTTTCTTTTGAAGACCAGTCTGGTAATACTTACTTTGGATGTTTAGACCATTTACATTTAAATCATTATTGATATGATTGGATTTAAAACCTACCATCTTAGTGCTTACTTTCTGTTTGTCTCACATCCTCTTTGTTCATTTTCTCTTTTTTCTCCCTTTTTTTAGATTGAATTCGTAGTTTTTAAGTTTTCTTTTAGTCTCGTTTTTTGGTTTATTGTAACTTTTGCTTTTATAGTTGCTTTAGGGCTTACAGTGTATGCCTTTAACTTACTGTGGTCTGTCTTCAAAGGATATTTTATCACTTTTGAAAGAACTTTATATAATTGCACACAGTTCCATTTCTTCCCTTCAGGACATTGTACTATATTGTTGCCATACATTTTACCTTTCAATTCCATGATACATTGTTATTTTGCTCTAATGATTTAAATATTTTTAAAGGTGATTTGAAAGTAAGCTGGTGGGGGGGGTGGGAGTCTTGTATTTATCTACTTATCATTTCTGTTATCTTTAATTGCTTTGTGTAGACTCATATTTCTTTCTGCTGTCAGTTTTCTTAAGTCCAAATATTTTTTCCCTCTAGCTCTCCTACCCTCCTTCCCTGTCTCCTCTACTCCCCCCCCCCC
>SJYV01009950.1:943854-960631 GCA_006410875.1 Neotragus pygmaeus
CGCCACCTTGAACATCTTTTATTGTACAGGTCTGCTGCTAATAAATTTTTACAGCTTTGTTTCTCTGAAAAAAATCTATATTTTTAAATTTAATTTTATTTAGTATTTTCTTTCTTTATGTATTTAACTTTTGTTGTGCTGTTTGTTTCTGTGCCCAGGCTTTCTGTAGCTGCAGAGTGTGGGGGCTACTCTCTAGTTGTGGTCGGAATTCTCATTGCAGTGGCTTCTCGTTGCAGAGCACAGGCTCTGGGTTAATCGGCTTCAGTAGTTGCAGCTCACTGGCTCTAGAGTGTGCGGGCTTCAGTAGTTGCGGTGCGTGGGTTTAGTTGCTCCATGCATGTGGAATCTTCCTAGACCAGGAATCAAATGCTTGCATTGGCAACTGGGTTCCTATCTTTCATACCACCAGGGAAGTGAAAAACATCTAGTCTATATTTGGCCCTGAATCTTGAAAGATGTTTTCTCTGGATACATAATTCTACATTGGTAGGTTTTTTTAATTGCTATAAAATGTTGCTCCAGTATCTTCTGATTTGCAGTTATGGCTGACAGGAATTCTACTGTTGTCATTTTCTTTAATCTTCTGTACACAGTATGTCTTTTTTTCTCTGATTACTTTTAAGACTTCTCTTTATTACTGGTTTTAAGGACTCTGATTATAATGTGCTTTTGCTATAGTTTTCTTATAATGTTGGGATTTCTTAAACTTCTTGGATATATGAATTTATAATAAATTGATATCAAGTTTAGAAAAATTTCAGGCTTCCCCCCCCAATACCCACTCCCCCCTCCAAAGAAAAACTAAGCTTCAAAAAAACTAGACACATGTAAACTGCTTGAAGTTGCTGTAGACCTCAGTATTGTAGAGCTCATTTTTGTTTCTTTCCATCTCATTCTCACTGTAACTTTGAGTTAGTAGCTAGTGCTATGTGAAGTCAGTAATCTCTTGTCTACAGTCTCTAATCTGCCATTAATACCATTTAGATGTTGGCTTTTTCTTCTCAGATATTGTAGTTTTCATTTTCGGAGTTTTAATTCGGATTTTTAAAAGTATATTCTAAGTACTTAACATGTTCTATCTTTGCTCTAGCTAATGTATGGACTACAGTTATGAAAACTGTTTTAATGTCCTTGTCTATAATTTGTAACATCTGTATCAGTTTTTCATGATTTATCCTTATCTTCACTGTGAATCACATTTTTCTCCTTTTTCACATGCTTGGTCGTTTTGTGTTTTTTTTTGTATACCAGATACTGTGACATTTGTCTTTGAATTTTAATGGTAAGGTGTTATTTATTAATTTTCCATCAAAATATTCTGTATGTGTTAGTTGCTGTATTTTAAGAACATATCCCCTTTTGCAATAATGACTAACTAAATATATCTGAAGATACTAATTTTTTTAAATTCTCATCATTGAAAAAAAAATTCAATTAATATTCATGTACTTCCTCTCTTTGTTCCTGTTTCCTCAACTATGGTTATTCTTGGTAGTGGTCCAAATTTATGTTTGAAAGACCGCTTTCTAATAGATAATTAGCTTCTTTGTTTTTTTTAATTAATAGACTTTATTTTTTTTCCAGCAGTTTTAGATTTACAGAAAAAATTGTTTGGAAAGTCTGAAGGATTTACATATACCCTGTCTCCCTTTCCCCACCCCACTTTGTCCTGTAATGAATGGTTTGCATTTGTATGATAACATTTGTTAAAAGCGATGAGCCAATATTGATGCATTATTATTAGTTCATGTCTGTAGTTCAAGGAGATTTAAATCTGTACAGATCTATAGATTTTGGTTTTCACAAATGCTTGTCATATCCCCACCGTTGTGATACCACACAGAATGGTATGCCCTAAAAATACCAAAAGCTCCACTGTGTATCCCTCCTTTTGAAACTCTAAGATTCATTGATTTTTTTATTTTTTTTTATTTTGTAGTTTTGCCTTTTCCACAATGTCATGTAATTGGAGCCATGCAATAGGTAGTATTTACAGACTGGTGGCTTCCCTTGTGGCTCAGGCGGTAAAACGTCTGTCTACAATGCGGGAGACCCGGGTTCCATCCCTGGGTCAGGAAATTCCCCTGAAGAAGGAAATGCGCAACCCACTCCAGTATTCTTGCCTGGAAAATCCCATAGATGGAGGAGCCCGGTTGTCTACAGTCCATGGGGTCGCAAAGAGTCGGACACGACTGAGCAACTTCACTTCACTTCTTTCATTTAGCATTTAAGATTCCTCCATGCCTTTTTATGACTCAATAGCTTGTTACTTTTTAATGATTAAAAATATTTCATTTTAGTGTGGATGTATCACAATTTATTCATTTCACCTACTAAAGGAAATCTCAGTTGCTTCAGTTTTTGGTAGTTGTGAGTAAAACTATCTATGAGTTGTGAGTAAACATCTGTGCTGGTTTGTGCGTGTATGTACGTTTACAGTTGACTTGGGGAAATATCTGGAAACACAATGGCTGTGTTATGTGGGAAACCTGTGTTTAGCTTTGTAAGAAACTGCCAAACTGTCTTCCAAAGCTGTTGCATTTTATATTCCTATTGGGGATAACTGACAGTTTCTGTTGTTACATGTTCTCCCCAGTATTTAGTGTGAGCAGTGTTTTGGATTTTAGTTAATACTAATAGGTTTATCAGAGAAGGCATTGGCAACCCACTCCAGTACTCTTGCCTGGAAAGTCCCATGGACAGAGGAGCTCTGGTGGGCTGCAGTCCATGGGATCACTAAGAGTTGGACACGACTGAAGGACTTCACTTCACTTTTCACTTGGATCCATTAGAGAAGGAAATGGCAACCCACTCCAGTGTTCTTGCCTGGAGAATCCCAGGGACGGGGGAGCCTGGTGGGCTGCCATCTATGGGTTCGCACAGAGTCGGACAGGAGGGAAGCGACTTAGCAGTAATAGGTTTATAGTCATGTCTCATTGTTTTAATTAGCCTTTTCTAATGCTATATGATACTGAGTATCTTTTTGTATGCTTATTTGCTGTCTGTGTATCTTCTTTGCTGAGGTGTCTGTTTAGTCTTTTTGCCCAAGTTGGGTGGATAGTTTGTTTCTTATGTACATATTTTCACTGAATCTGTGGCTTTTCATTTATCAGTTTCCTTTGCAGAGCAGAAGTTTTTTTTTTTTTAAATGAAGTCCAGTGTATCATTGTTCTCTTTTGTAGGTAGTGCTTTTGCTCTTGTTTCTAAGAAGTCATCATGAAACCCAGGGTCATGTACATTTTTTCCTGTGTTATCTTTTAGAAGGTTTTACAGCTTCACATTTGGCAATTAAATCTATGATCAATTTAGAATTAACTTTTGTGAAGTGTGTAAGAGCAGTATCTAGATTAATTTTGGGTTTTTTTGCAAGTGGCTATCCATATTTCGGGAAGATTATCCTTTACCATTGGATTGTCTTTGCTCCTTAATCAAAGATCAGTTGCATGTGGATCTACTTCTGGGCTCTCATGTTATTAATTTGTGTCTTACCTCTTTTTTTCTTATTTAATCTTGATAAAAAATTATTAATTTTATTGATCTTTTAATTTCTTTATTCCCATTTTCAATTGCATTGATTTCTGATGCAAATTTTATTTTTCTTCTTTTCTTTTGCTTTGGATTTAATTTGCTCTTCCTTTTTAATTTCCCAAAGTATATACTTAGGTTATTGCTTTTAGATTTTTTTTTCTTTTCTCATACATTCATTCAGTGCTATAAATTTTCCACTAAGCACTGCTTTTGCTGCATTCCACACAATTTGATAAGTCATGTTTTCGTTTTCATTTAGTTCAAAATATTTTAAGATTTCTCTTGAGATTTCATTGATCATCTGTTATTTAGAAGTATGTTTCATCTCCAAATGTTTTGAAAATCTTCAGCTGTCTTTGTTATATTGATTTCTACATTGTTGTCTGAGAACATACTTTGTATGATTTCCTTATTGTTGTGTTTTATGGCCCAGAACATGGTCTGTCTTGGTGATTATTACAGGTAAGTTTGAAAAGAACGTATATTCTACTTTGACGTGTTCTATAAATGTGAACTGGATCTAGATGGATGGGATTGAGTATACTCTAAAAGATTAGCACTGTCTATTTTTTAGGTTCACTTAAAAACCACTAAATAGTTTGTTTATTTAACTCAGCATACTGGAAATTGTTTCCTGCTTCTGTGCTCATCTTACTGGCCTTGACGTGCTTTGAAAATTAGTGGGGAAAGTGCATTCTTCTTTTTCAAAGTATATTTTGACTTTGGTATGCTTTTCTGTGGGTGGAAGTATGATCCCCTTTTCTGTGGGTAGAGATTGTGGTGGAAGCAGATTCCTGTGTTTTGTGGCAGTTAAAATATTAGGAATGGCATTGCATTGATTGAAGGTTTTCACCATGTCGTATAGATGTTTATGGTTAATTTAGGTGCCAAGAAGAGAATTGCTGTCATTCTTCTAAAAATAATTTAAATACCACAGATTAGCGGTTGCTACTTTTTTGAAAAATATTTAAAATAATTTTGATAATGTAGCAATAACTAATATGATTCTAAGAATCCTTTCACTTTCCAGCCTTTTTATCTCATTCAGTGAATGAGTGTACACTGCATATGAAATACTGTGCTAGGGGTGAGGGTACATACATGGGCTTTGTCTCCAGAAGATAAACAGTGTTTATTGGTGAAGCAGACCTCACAGAGAGACCTATAACAAATCATTCAGTGATAAATGCTTCATTGGATGTGTAAAGGAAATGTTACAGCTAATGTTGAGGGAAAAGGAATGTGTTGGGTACGGTACCAGAGGATCCCATGGACTCCAGAAAAGAATTGAACAATAAAATTTCAGGAACAGCAGGAGGCTGGGAGGCTCTGAGAATAGTGACTGGAGTCAGTGGACTGTCTCTCAACTCCAGTTATCTCCCTGAACTCCTTAGTCTTGTGACTCCGTTTGGAAAACTAAGTTTCCAGGAGAGAATCTAAACTGACAGAGCTGTAGCCTCTGTGCTTGTCCCTGGAGAGAGGCAACAGGTCACTAACAATTAGAAGTATTGGGGGTTGGGAACAAGCAGCACCTGCAGCGGTGTTGGTTTATTATATATTGATAAAAGCTAGTGAATATCAAGATACAGTCCAGGATGGTTTGATCTCTCACTGACCTAAAACTTTTTTGGGCATCATTATTAAAAATTGTTTACTCTTTACTACAGTTCAGTTCAATTGCTCGGTTGTGTCCCAACTCTTTGCGACCCCGTGGACTGCAGCACGTCAGGCATCCCAAATCATCACCAACTCTGAGAGCTTGCTCAGACTCATGTCCATCGAGTCAGTGATGCCATCCAGCCATCTCATCCTCTGTCATCTCCTTCTCCTCCTGCCTTTAATCTTTCTCAGCTTCCGGGTCTTTTCTAGTGAGTCCATTCTTTGCATTAGGTGGCCAAAGTATTGGAATTTCAGTTTTTTAGTTACAACTTTGATCCTAGATTTGCAGATGGTAAAGATGTGACGAGTGTCTTGTGTGTGTTTGGAAGCTTGGTTTTTGTGTGTGTTTGTTTGTTTTCTGGTTCTCTTTATTTTCATTGACCCACTTGCTGAAAACCGAGGAATACTGAAACTTTTCTTACTATGTAAAAATCCTCATATTCTCCCCTGTCTCCTGCCCTGCTACCCACAAGTTCTTGATCTATTAAATGGTAAATTTTTTTTTAAGGAAAACTAATATGATATACTTTTTAATACCCTACTCCTTTGTAGGGATCGCAGTCTAACATCTAGTTATGGATGGTCATTCAATTTCAGTAATAATAACCAGAGTTAGACATACTGGCTCACACATTTTGAATAAAAATTGCCTTTTGAAACTAACAACATTGAGTTTTCTGAGGATAAAACCTGGTTCATTGAGTAAATTTACTTTTCTGATTACTGACTAGATCATTATTAATGTTTTACATTACATTTTTAAGTCTTTTAAGAAGTTGTAATTAAGTATGTTCTGTGCTGAGTCACTCAGTCATGCCTCTTTGCAACCCCATGGACTGTAGCCCACCAGGCTCCTCTGTCCATGGGATTCTCCAGGCAAGAATACTGGCGCGAGTTGCCATGCCCTCCTCCAGAGGATCTTCCCAACCCAAGGATCGAATCTAGCTCTCTACATTGCACACAGTTTTTTCACCATCTGAGCCACCAGTGAAGCTGTAATAAAGTATAAATCTTAAAAACAACTTTGGAAAAGTCTTGCCTGCCCCTCCCTCTTTTTTTGTTTATCTGATTCTTATGTATGTATAAAAGAGTCTCAAATGCTGTACATTAAGTCCTTAAGTTAGCATGTATGTTGAATTTAAACTGTTCCTTACTCTTAAGTTAAAGCTTCTCTTTGCATGTCCTTCTCCTAGCTTGATTGTACATATGAAAGTCAAGCAAATTAAATCTGCTTATATATAAAATACATATGCACATTCCCATGATTGCATTTAAAAGCTTGGATAGTTATGAATTGCTGCATATATTATAACAAATGTGGGGGATAGTCGATTGAATTTTAAACTTGCTTATCTTGATTAATCACGTTTAAGAGTTCAGAAGACTCAAATAGAAAGTCTGTGAAAGAAATCATAGAGTTTACCTTCATTACAGACATAGGCTATCTCCCTGTACTAGCCAAAGTTTGCTTTTCTTTTTATAGCTTTAGATACTCTAATATGTTCTATTCAACAATGTTCACTTTTAGTTTTTTTTTTTTAAGGGGAAAGACTTTTGAAAACTACTAGAAATTCTTTCTTGGCTATAGTTTCTAAACCAGAAAGATGATCTTTTTTATTTTTCTCAGACTTGTACCATGATATGACTTGAATAGGTCTTTTGTGTTTTTTTGGTGTGAATATATTTTTCAAATCAATATTTAATTATTTGAAAAGGTAAAATATTTACATAGCTTAAAATTAAATGTATGAAAAGAAATATTTTTGTCCTATCCTATCCTGCATTTGCCTGATAAAACCCATGCACACACACAAAACCCCTAAACTGGCAACTGTTATTGGTTTCTTCTGTCTTTTTCTTTTGGAGAAGGAAATGGCAACCCACTCCAGTTGGCAACCCACTCTTCTTGCCTGGAGAATCCCATTAACAGAGGAGCCTGGCAGGCTACAGTCCATGGGGTGGCAAGAGTTGGACATGACTTAGCAACTAAACCACCAACCACCATGTCTTTTTCCAGATGGTTTTATGCATATTTAAGCAACAAAAATTATTTATTCTTGCTTCCACTATTGCACACAAATACTGTACTATACTCTTCATTTTATATTTTGCTTTTTTTCTCACATAATGGTGTTATTTAGACTTAAAGAGCCTCTTCATTTCTTTTTTTAGGTAGCTGTTTAGTATCCCATTGGTAGTTGAACTGTGGCTTATTTAATGAATTGAGTAGGTATTTTTAACTGATCTAGAAAATTCCAGTTGCCTGAGTAATTTGGGGTAGTTTTAAAGTTCTGAAGGTTTGTTTTAATAAGTGTAAGATTTAATTATTTTAATAGTTTTGATGGAAGTCTTTCTAAAATGAGTTATTCCATTACCCTAATTTAAATACATCAAACTGAACTTATTTTAATTTCTATATGATAAGCTAGATCATCTATGTGAACATTTTGGGTACCATATATTTCACTGTGTTGTATTTCCTTGTGTTGGATGCAAACTATCTTACCTTATGAATTTATTCATCTTGACCATGGTAAGACTTTTTAGGGTTATTGCCAGTCAGTTATAGCTCTTCTTTTACACTGTATATTGTCTTTGATTATATATTTCTCATCCCTCCTGATTACTAAAAACTTTTCTCTGTGTTTTATAAATCTATTACAGTGCCTTATAAATTTATTACTGTTCGCATAAGTTTGAGTAATGCCTGCCTCTATTGCCTGCCTCTATTTTCTGAATGCATGGGCTGTACCGTAGAGGATTTATGGCAACTCTTTTGTTAAGGAAGCACTACATTAGGGTTCCTTCCAGGAGAACTGTTCTTATTATCTATGAGTACTGATGGGGAACCCTGTACTAGCTGCATCAGCGCTCGTAATTTTTCCTGTTCAGGGCTTTTTGTTTTTTTTAAATGAACTTAATGTTTCTCAGCATGTTTGCTTTTTGTTGGCTTTTAAATTCTGTATTCCATTTTAGTCTTTAGTATTTCCTATCCAAATACTGTTTTGGATAATATTTCCTATCCAAAAAATGTTTCACCCAATCATTTGTTCATTTGTGTAGTTTGAAAGTGAAAGTGTTAGCCACTCAGTCCTGTCCTGCTCTTTGTGACGCCATGGACTAGAGCCTGCCAGGTTCTACTGTCCATGGTATTCTCCAGGCCAGAATACTGGAGTAGATTGCCATTCCCTTCCTGACCCAAGGATCAAACCCAGGTCTCCTGCACTGCAGGCAGATTGTTTACCTCTGAGGCACCAGGGAAGCCCTAAGGACCTTAATTACCTAAACAGTTGATTGACTTTTTAGAAGAGAATCTTCTCTGTAAAACCTAGTGAAAAGAGGAACTGCTTCCTCCCTCTTATTTTTGATGACTGAATCTGACCAAAGTTTTGTTAGGCAAGATCATGTTGGCTTATCCTCATAAATAGTAAGCTATAATAGTAAGTTTAGTGTTAACACTTAAAGGAGTCCATAGGTGACCTCTGAACTGAGATTTGAAAGATGAGCAGAGTTAGCCAGGTAAAAGGAGGTGAGATACAGGGTGTGTTCGCGTTTGGGAGTGTGGAATTGAAATGGAAGATAAGGATATGAGAAAGGGTAATGAGTTAGACAAAAACAAACTTGTGTGTCTTCAGCATACAGTGTGTGATAGATGAGAATGAGGCTATACATGCTTTCCTTTTTGTGATTGGGAATAAATTATTTCCCCCATCATTTTGCTAATATCCTGCATTGATGAGACCACATCTAAATATCATCTGCTTCATTTTACCAGACTAATAAGGGCAACCAGACTGATAAGGAATCCATAAGTGAGATCAGATGATGATGATCAAAATAAATTTTAGTTGAAAAGGAGATGACCTGAGAAATAGGGTTGTGAGGGCATGTCTCTTTTGGAAGTGAATGAAAGAGTTCTTGGCGTTGTAGAGAACTAAGTATGCTGTAATTAGTGGGGGCAGTATACATCTCCAGTTTTATATTGTAGCTATGCAACTAGCACCATACCAACTGCATAGCAAACACGCAAGGGGTATTTAAATGAATAAAGGTTAAAATACCTACAAGTGGCAATTGGTGGAAAACCAGGTTTAAGTATTAAGAATTTTCTAATTGAGTTGCTTAGTGGTGAGATAGTTTTTACCTTAAGTTGTGAACCTCTCTATTACAGCCAGCATTCAAGCAGATGCTATTTAATCATCTATTAGGAATGTTATGGGACTTTCCTGGTGGTTCAGTGGCTAAGACTCCCAAGTTCCCAATGCAGGGGTCCTAGGTTTGATCCTCAGTCAAATACTGTAGCCACCTGATATGAAGAGCTGACTCTGAAAAAGACCCTGATGCTGGGAAAGACTGAAGGCCGAAAGAGAAAGGGGCAGCAGAGGATGAGATGATTAGATAGCATCACTGACCCAGTGGACATGAATTTGAGCAAACTTGAGAGATTTTGGAGGACAGAGGAGCATGATGTGCTGCAGTCCATGAGGTCACGAAGAGTTGGACATGACTTAGTGACTGAACAATAACAAAGAATGTTATATGAAAAACTGATTGTAAAGGAGCCCCCTCCCTCCTGACCCTGCTCCCCTCACCAAACACATAACCATTGGCCTTTTCAATCTGTTTCATTCAGTAATATTTTGGAAGTTGCTCAGTCACAGTTTTCTTTGTGGGTAAGATCATTGTATGTAAAAAATAACTGTTAAGTTTGGTTTGGCAAAAGGAATATATTAGCTTAGATAGTTCATTTTTTCGGATTCAGAATTTTGTTGCTCTAATCAGTGCATCATTTTCTCACCCCAAGTAAGGCTGATGCAGGTCTTAGGGCCTGAAGCCTGTACAGTTTGGAGACTCTGTCTTTAAAAAAAAGGGTCTAAAATCTAAATACAGAAGTAGAAAAGAATCACAACAAATGAGAAATACCATAAAGATCACAAAATCCAGAAAAATAGATTCTTAGTATTGTAATTTCTGCTATTACTGAGTGATACACCTTCTTAATATTTTTTATCTGCAGTTTTTGACCACATATTGTCAATCACCTATGTACATGACAATTTTATATTTTCTGTGGAGAGAAATATTCCTCTGTCCAAGGCTTGGCAAGCTATGGCCTTATTAAAAAATCCAGCCTACTTGAATTTGTTGATAAAGTTCTGTTGGAACACAAGCACCTCCAAATTACCTGTAGCTGGGTTTGCACACTATAGTGTTGAGTTGAAAGAGACTGAATGGCCCACAAAGCCTAGAATATTAACTACCTGGTAACTTTACAGAAGAAGACTCCTGCTTATTATGTAATACATTTGATCAGAATTTATTGTTTCCTGTTATTGATAGGTGCAAAGCTGAAAAGAATTTTTTGAAAACAGTTACTGGTAATAGCATATCTCAACTTTTCTTCACTTTGCTTAGAGGGTGCTTCTTGCCTTGTAAAAACACCTCTCTGATCTCAGGTGGCTGGACCACTGACCCCTCCTGCAGAAATGTCCATGAAGTTTGGTCATAGTATTCCACCCCTAGCAGGGAGCTAGACAGCATTTATTCAAATCCTTTTGCTCAGAGTTTAAGATTGGGTCTGGGTGGATCATGTGGTCCAGAAGGGACTGGTCATTTCTGGGGCTGGACAGACATTGAGATAAGGCATCCTTGGGTTAAATATACCAAGATCACCTTCAAGGAGTAGCTGGAGAAGATCCCCTAGGAATGAGAGTGGTGTTGCTGCTACTTCCTGTGTCTTCAGACGGAAATAAGCCACACCTTGTAAGGGGCTTCTCGAAGTAAAGGACCTGAAACTTAAACTTAACTGATTTCCTGAAAAATCTGCCTGCGTATCTGGTTGAATTTTCTCTTTTCATAAAAATCCTTTTCTCTCATGCACTAGTAATCTTCTGTTTTCCACTGCCTTCCGCCTCCATCCTCTCCCTTCCCTCCATAAGAATAAGGTAAAAATTTTAAATCAAATGGATCCGTAGAGGAATAAAATTATATTAAGGGTATATGTTTCTTATAGAATCATTTAGATGGGATAAGGTAAAAATATGACAATATAGGAACTGGGATGAATCCATGGGTATCATGTATAGTGAACAGACAATAAATGTATCCAGAGCTGACCAATATATGACTTTTGGCAAAACAAGGTGACCTCATCTATAAAATGAGAGGGTTGGATTATATGCTTGATAAATTTATAGTGAAATGGTATCAGACGATAATTTGGCTTTAAGATTCAGGAATACCCAAATCCTATCAGTGACCAAAATACCTACCTTTCTACCTTCTGATTCAGAACTGTTATTTGCAAAGGAAAGTGGTAGTAGAAACTGTACACACGCATACACCTATTAGTTTGTTTGTCATTAAAGTGCTTGGGTTTCAGCTGGTAATGTTAAACTTTGGTTAACTGAGGTGAGCATCCCACCTTCATTCCCTGAAAACCCAAACCTGAGCTTCAAGTGTTACTGTAATCCAACTGACCTGGCAAGAGAGAAGCAGACAAAGAGAAAAGGCATCAGAAGAGGAAAAAGAATGTTTAAGGAAGTCCACATAAGCTGCAAGAAAGGAAGAGGCAGAAGAGAGCAAGCCATACCTATGTGCTGACACTTTTTAACAGAGTCCTTACCTACCAGTGTATATGAGATGACCCAGTCTGTAATGAGATCAGTATTCCTCTCAGAGCCTTTATCTGTAATTATCTTTGAAGTATAAAATGAAAAGTATAGCAGGCCTTGCCATTTGTAATTCTGGCGTCTGTAATTTTGATTGTTTGCAGGTAATGCTGAAGATCTGTGCCATACAGTTTACAGTGTATGTGTATGTATGAGTTTAAATCACAGGTGCCATGTGACGATGTGTGGCTGTGAGTGGTTTAGTGAGCTTCCTTTGGTGTACAGCCTGTATCTTTTAGTAAGGCTTTTGTTTATAAAGTGATTTTTTAAATAGTTTCAAAAAACAGTGTACTAGTAATGAAAGCGAGTACTAAAACCTTTATAATTTATAGTTAGTTTTTGATAATTTTACTGATAATTTAAAAAGCAGGTCCAATATAAATGGAATGGAGAAAGGAGCTAAGTTACCTATTATATGTCAATGTGCTTAGTCACTCAGTCGTGTCTGACTCTTTGTGACTTCGTGAACAGTAGCCCACCAGGCTTGGGATTGTGGGATTCTCCAGGCAAGAATACTGGAGTGGGTTACCATTTCCTTCTCCAGGATTACACGTCATGCTTTTTAGTATTAATATCTTTAAAAAGTACCCTGCATCTCATAGCTATTGCTGCAAATACTACTAAGGTTTTTGTGATTTAAAGAGATATCAGGGCTTCCTTGTTGGCTCAGTGATGCAGAATCCACCTGCCAGTGCAGGAAACATGAGTTTGATCGCTGGTCTGGAAAGATCCTACATGCTGCAGAGCAGCTAAGCCTGTGCGCCACAACTATGGAACCTGTGCTTTAGGGCCCATGAGCCGCAACT
Organism: Neotragus pygmaeus; assembly: GCA_006410875.1. Classification (NCBI taxonomy): domain Eukaryota; kingdom Metazoa; phylum Chordata; class Mammalia; order Artiodactyla; family Bovidae; genus Neotragus; species Neotragus pygmaeus. The sequence goes on from SJYV01009950.1 coordinate 956,519, forward strand.
ACTGAGCCCATGTGCTGCAGTAAACATGAAGCCCAAATGCTCTAGAGCCTGTGCCCTGCAAGGAGAGAAACCACCACAAGGAGAAGCCCACACACTACAACTAGAGAGGAGTCCCCACTTGCCGCAACCAGAGGAAAGCCCAGGCAGCAACAGAGACTCAGCACAGCTAAAAATAAATAAATACAAATTTTCCTAAAAAGCAGTATCAATTTATTTTTCACAATTGTAAGTATTGGCTGGGTGTTTAGTCTGCTCCTGTCGCCTAAGCTCACTCATGCAGTAGCATTCATCTGGCAGGTCTGCTGCAAACTGGCCTCATCAGCAAAGGCAGGAACATGCCAGGGGCCATGTTCTCTATGTGATCTTTCACCTAGGTTTAAGGACAGGCCACAATGTGCAAGGCTTTTCAAGCTGTACTTTGTTGAAGTCTTATTGGTTAAAGCAAGTCATATAGGACTTCCCTGGTGGTACAGTGGATAAAAGTCTGCCCGTCAGTGTAGGAGACATGGGTTTGATCCCTGATCTAGAAAGATCCCCCGCAGGGCAAATAAGCCCATGCACCACAACTTCTGAGCCTGTGCACCCAGACTCTGCTCTGCAACCAGAGAAGCCACTGTGATGAGAACCCCATGTGCTGCTACAAAGGGTAGCCCTGACTCCACAACTAGAGAAAGCACAGCAACAAAGACCTCAGTTCAGTTCAGTTGTATCCAACTCTTTGCAACCCCATGGACTGCAGCACACCAGGCCTCCCTGTTTATCACCAACTCCCGGAGTTCACCCAAACTCATGTTCATTGAGTTGGTGATGCCATCCAACCATCTCATCCTCTGTCGTCCTCTTCTCCTCCTGTCTTCAGTCTTTCCCAGCATCAGAGTCTTTTCCAATGAGTCATTTCTTCACGTCAGGTGGCCAAAGTATTGGGAGTTTCAGCTTTAGCATCAGTCCTTCCAGTGTATATTCAGGGCTGATTCCCTTTAGGATGGGCTGGTTGGATCTGCTTGCTGTCCAAGGGACTCTCAAGAGCTTTTCCAACAGCACAGTTCAAAAGCATCAATTCTTCAGTGCTTAGCTTTCTTTATAGTCCAACTCTCACATCCATACATGACCACTGGAAAAACCATACCTTTGACTAGATGAACCTTTGTTGCAACCAATAAATAAGTAAATAAAGCAAGTCACATGACCCTCCCCTAGGGTCAGTGGGGGAAGGAGAATGTATATATTGATAAAAGAACTTGGACCCTGAAGGGGCATCCAGGGCCAACAGAGGAACGATTCACCCATTGTACCATATCTACAAACTGTATATCTCTGAAGATATCTCTCTCAACCAGAGAGAGGGATGTTTGAGGCTGTTTTAATATTGTCTGTAACTTCATGCCACACCACTCTCTTATCTCCCACCCCATGCAGCTTCTAAAACTCCACTAGCACTTCCCATGGTAGGGTCTTTGTTGCTTTGTTTACCTAGGGTGCTGCTTCCTTTCCACTTAACAGCAGACTCCTTGCTCACCTGACTCATCCCTTTTCACCCTTCAAGTACAGTGTCACTTCAGGGAAACCTTTTCATGCTAGGTAGCTTTTACACTTTCTTGCATACTGGATTTTTCCTTTATAGCATTTGTAACAGTTACTAATATCTGCCTGCCCGTTAGAACTTACGTTTCATGAGTACATGTGTAATTCATTTTTGTGTTCAACACCTCTTTTATTCCCACCCCACCCCCATTTATCACAGGCCTGTGTTCATATTAGATTGGTGTGATTTTTTCATTGTTGAAATTTGCCTTTGATATTGGAATATATTTTTAAATGTGGTTATATTATACATCATTTTAATGTACATTTCTCACTTTATGTTTTTTTGCTAATGACTTTCTGCAGTTTATTTTAGACTATGGAAATGATGTTAGTTAAAAAGCAGATTCAAGCAATTTTCTTATTCAAGTTCAAAATGAATCATAAAGCAGTGGAGACAACTCAAAATATCAGCCATACATTTGTCCCAGAAATTACTAACAAACATATAGTGTGGTGGTAGTTCAAGACATTTTGCAAAGGAGATGAGAGCCTTGAAGATGAGCGTAATGGCTGGCCATCAGAAGTTGATAGTGACCACTGGAAAACAATCATCGAAGCTGTTCCTCTTGGAACTCCTATGAGGAGTTGCTGAAGAACTCAGTGTCAACCATTCTATCTTTATTTGACATTTGAAGCAAATTAGAAAGGTTAAAAAGTTTAATAAGTGGGTACTTTATGTTCAGTTCAGTTGCTCAGTCGTTTCCTACTCTTCGTGACCCCATGAACCACAGCACATCAGGCCTCCCTGTCCATCACCAACTCCCAGAGTCTACCCAAACCCTTGTCCATTGAGTCGGTGATGCCATCCAACTCTCTCATCTGTCGTCCCCTTCTCCTCCTCCTCTCAATCTTTCCCAGCATCAGGGGCTTTTGCAATGAGTCAACTCTTTGCATCAGGTGGCCAAAGTATTGGACTTTCAGCTTCAGCATCAGTTCTTCCAATGAATATTCAGTACTGATCTCCTTTAGGATGGACTGGTTGGATCTCCTTGCAGTCCAAGGGACTCTCAAGAGTCTTCTCCAACACCACAGTTCAAAAGCATCAGTTCTTTGGCATTCATTTTCTTTATAGTCCAACTCGCACATCCATACATGACCACTGGAAAAACCATAGCCTTTACTAGATGGACCTTTGTTGGAAAAGTAATGTCTCTGCTTTTCAGTATGCTGTCTAGGTTGATCATAATTTTCCTTCCAAGGAGTAAGCATCTTTTAATGTCATGGCTGCAAAGCTGACCATAAATCAAAAAAATTGTTATATTGAAGCATCATTTTATATACAGCAACACTGAACCGTCTCTTGATGGGATTGTGACATGCGTTGAAAAATGGATTTATACAACAACTGACAAAGACCAGCTCGGTGATTGGACTGAGAAGAAGCTGCAAAGCACTTCTCAAAGCCAAACTTACACCAGAAAAAGGTCATGGTCCCTGGTGGCCTGCTGCCGGTCTGATCCACTGCAGCTTTCTGAATCCTCTCGAAACCATTACATCTGAGAAGTATGCTCAGCAGATCAATGAGATGCATAGAAATCTGCAAGGCCTGCAGCTGGCATTGGTTAACAGAAAGAGCCAAATTCTTCTCCAGGACAATGCCTGACTGCCTGTCGCACAACCAGTGCTTCAAAAGTTGAACAGATTGGACCACGAAGTTCCTCCTCATCCACCATGTTCATCTGAGTGAGTGAGTGAAAGTTGCTCGGTTGTGTCCAACTCTTTGGGACCCCATGGACTATACAGTCCTGGGAATGTTCCAGGCCTGAGAACTGGAGTGGGTAGCCTATCCCTTCTTCAGCGAATCTTCCCAATCCAGGTATTGAGCTGGTTTTTCTGCATTGTAGGTAGAATCTTTACCTGCTGAGCCACAGGGAAGCCCCATGTTCATCTAATCTCTCGTTTAACGGATCCCACTTCTTCCAGCATCTCAACAACTTTTTTGCAGGGAAAGTGCTTCCACAACCAGCAGGATGCAGAAAATGCTTTGCAAGAGTTCAGTGAATCCTAACACATGGGTTTTTATGCACAGGAATAAATAAACTTATTTCCCATTGGTGAAAATGTGTTGATTGTAATGGTTTCTATTTTGATTAATACAGATATGTTTGAGCCTAGTTATAATCCTTGGAATGAACGTTGTGACCAACCTAGACAGCATATTAAAAAGCAGAGACATTACTTTGTCAACAAAGGTCCGTCTAGTCAAGGCTATGGTTTTTCCAGTGGTCGTGTATGGATGTGAGAGTTGGACTATAAAGAAAGCTGAGCACCAAAGAATTGATGCTTTTGAACTGTGGTGTTGGAGAAGACTCTTGAGAGTCCCTTGGACTGCAAGGAGATCCAACCAGTCCATCCTAAAGGAGATCAGACCTGGGTGTTCATTGGAAGGACTGATGTTGAAGCTGAAACTCCAATACTTTTGACCACCTGATGCAAAGAGTTGACTCATTGGAAAAGCCCCTGATGCTGGGAAAGTTTGAGGGCAGGAGAAGGGGACAACAGAGGATGAGATAGTTGGATGGCATCACC